>VZTB01016248.1:36477-104953 GCA_013397245.1 Thryothorus ludovicianus | reverse complement strand
CTAAATTATTTTAAATACTGAATAGCAAATATTTACATATTTATTATTGAAGTTTAGATACTTTTGTGATTGGAGAGAATTTAGCGTTTAGTTTTTTATTTGGGTTTTTTTTGTGTTTTTTCTTGTTTGGGTGTTTTTTTAATTACTTCTGATGTTTTGTTCTACTTAAACTCAATTGTCTTTCGATCCAAAATTACTTTGTACACTGTTTCTGTACAGTGTCTTCATTACTTTTTAACAAATCTCTAACAGCATCATTTCTTCCCAGGTGTATGTGATGAAGATATATATTATTTCCTTCACTAACATTACTACCATTATTTGCCTCTGAGAAATTATTGTTTTCTGTAATTACATCATTCTCAATAGCATTTCTCTAGCAATATTTGAGAAACACACTGACTTCCAAGCCAGGGGACATGAAGCAAATTCCCTTATCAAGCTTTGTTTATACTCAACTTTGAGCCAATTAGTTTAGTTTTCTATGTTATCTGTTAATATCCCCAGATGATACTCATGACATAAACGTTATTTTTAAAATTTTTTGTATTTTAAAAAACTTCTTGTGACTTACATTCCATGAAGACAGTACCTACATTGACTGTTAATTTTGTTTGGTTTAGTTTTAAATCCTGAGGTATATAGGATATTATTGACTCTTTGATTTCTTTATAAATATCTCTTCATCAAAAGAAATTATGAAAATTTTTCTTTAAAAGGAGATAACTCTCATAAAGTGAAAAAGCTTCCTGACTCTGGCATAAATTTTACATTCTTTTTATCTTCTACTTCTTCCTGCTAGATGTAGATTATGTTTTCTCTTGCTCTTGCTCAAGATATCCTAAACATCAGCCTCTTTCTCCTTGGAGTCCTGACTCTGGTACCTTCGTATCACAGCTCTGCTTTCTGTCTTATGGCAGTAGATGCCCTCTTTCTCTGCTTCACATCTGCATCTTCCATTTCTTTGCTGGATCCATTAATATTACCAGAATCTTTCTGCCTCTCATTCCCTGTGACTTCTGTCACAGTGCTCACATATGTTAGTGTGATTGTTCAGGTAACATAACCCTCTGCTCATCTCATTCAAGAGATGTCTGCAGATCCTCCTGGCCATCTCATTTGTCAGACTTCTTTCAATCTTGTTTCATTTTTCAGATCTTTATTCCATATGCTTTGTTAATGAAGTAAGACATGCAAATATTGCTCAGTATATTTTCATACAGCCTTGACACCAGCATCTAGTCTCTTTTGATGTCTCTTTATTCTTTGGAATCTCTCACTGCTGCTCATGATTATCACCTTTGAAAAAGTGGGAACTGGATGTAGAAGACTGTGTTTTCTGCTCTCAATATGCTGGTTTTTTTTGTGGTTTGAGCCTTTCCCATTGTGTAGTCCTGCTGTCCGAAGAGCTTTGAAATTAATGACAAAGCAATAGTGATGCCAGAGAGCTTCATTCAAGTGCTGAGCTTCAAGATCTCTGTCACAAAAGACAAAATCCCCAAGCAGACAACAAAGTAATAAAATGCTCACAAACTGCATCCCTTGTAAACTGCATCAAATAAAATATCTTTGGATGGACAATTCATTTATTACCAAGATAACAACAAACACTGTTGTCTTTCCCCTTCAAAAGCAGATTTTACGTAAACTTTTACTATTTTCTTTCTGTGCAGGAGAGAAATATCTATGATTATTGCTTATGCAAATATTTTACATCTTAATACTTGAACTGGACAACAATACTTCCATCTTGCCTTGCTTTCTCTATTCCCTGAAGTCAATGTCATAATTTCTATTGCTAACATCATTATGAGCACACTTTCTCTGGGACCTAGTGATAACAGGACCAGTCTTTGATTAGATATATAAATTTGTGTCACACATCATGGTCACCGGGCACAGATCACTGATCCAAGGCAAATGTGACCAGGAGATTTGAATGTATTTAGGCTCAGATTTTGAACCGTATCAGGGATCATTTTCTCATGCACATCCAGATCCAAGCAGGGACAAAAGTACACAACAATCTTAAGCTCCTTATCAGACACTGTAGATAATTTGACAGTGTGTAAATGTATGTATGTGCTTACAACATGACCTGGATCATATTTGTGCTCATGGGTTGTGCAAGGTGAGGGGGAGCACAAGCTGGGAAACTGCAGTCTGTTCATGCAAGGAGGAGAAACTTCAGTGGATGGGAAGGAGAATATTCTCCCTAGTCCTAAATCATATTGACTCAATTGAACAGTCTTCCCAGAGTGGTTTGGCACACCACATTTTTCTCTCTCAGTGTTTTTGGGAACCAGAAAATGCTCCCAAAAAGCAAGACAGAAGCAGTCAGCAGCTGGAAACAGCTGGCTCTCACAAATGTCTCTCTAACATGCTGGCTGCTGGCTCTGCTGAATGTCATTCAGAACTAGGCTGTCTTTGGTCCCACTGCCTTTGCTGATGACCCTGCTCCATTTCAGAGTTTTTCTCAGAACAAAGCATATAAGGGTAGAGATGCACTGAAGGAGAACTGGATCAAGTATTTCATACCTTCATCCATCATCGTTTTGTAAGGAGGGACAGAAGGTTATGCCTCTCCAGCCCTAAAGTCTCTAACTATAAATGATGGGTCGGGACAAATCCCAGAGGAAGGAATGATAGAGGGAAAGAATCAAATTTCATATTTAGATGAGACTCAGAAAGCACAGCTGTCTTTATCAGGATCTGGTGGTTACTTGAGGAAAATTGTATTCTTGGCTTTGTCAGTTTAAATTTATAAAGAATTTCTAGTTATCTCATACAGGGCTTTGATTCTGCTGTTTGGGATAAGTCCATTTGTGCATGGAGGTCTGCTTGACTGGTATAGAAATGTAAATAAAAGTTAACTTGACTTCATTTTTTTATGCATCTCAGAAGTATTTGATTTGTCTGTCTAGTCAACAACCATCAGAAACCATAATGGATTATTATAAAATAAAATGCTTTTCTGTCACCCTTTCTTTGCAGACTTTTCCTGGCCATGGAAGCCTATTATTGCTGTGAGAAACAGGAAAATAAGTCTTTTTTTTTTGGTAATTTAAACCTTTTGAACAAAAAGTTTTACATATATCAGTGTCCATCATATATGACCAATTTCTTACTGCATGTGTATCTTTTATATTAGATGAGTTTGTGAATTTGATAGGTCACCTTAAAAATCACATGATGATTATAAAATTTCATTTGACATGAATAACATGTTTGGTATGTACAATAAATCAGGCAATTCCCTACTTCCCTCACGAGAACTAATGAACTCACTCCATATTCTGGCCTTCAATGGACTGGCTTCCATATACTGAGCCAGTGTGCTTGGTACAACTTTTATAAGGCCATCAGTTGATGGATTTCAGCTGGCAATATTTTAGGACTGTGTTAGACACCTAAAGCAGAAGATTTTATAGGCATCTTCCCTCTTGCCCACCCCCAGCCAATAATTTAAAAAATACCTTGCCAGTTTGGGGTTAGACAAAAGAGAGAGGGACAGAGATGTTAGTTTTAGCTTTATACAGGGCTGAATAGTTAATTGAACAGACTTGGTGCAAAGTTTGAGGGTGTGGCATGGCAATCACATGAGCTCAACTGGCCTTGGCCTTTCATATGCTACAGTGAATTCCAAAATTAGGCTAGGGTCTGAGGCAGTAGATCAAAAACCTTACCCTGGTTCTCTGTGAGAGTTAGTTTGGATTCAACCCAAGGTAAGATTCCAGCTGTGCCTCCCTATTCCCATCAGACAGGAAACTCAGAAATCTCAGTTAATCTAGATTAAACCCAATCTAAACTATATCATAGTTATATATTAAATGCTTTCTCTTTGCAAAGAGACCAGATCAATTAGTCTTGTCTGAACATTTTCCTGCTGTCAATAGTGTCTTTGTCCTCTGCAGAGATGTATATTAAGCATATCAACATAGACTCTCTCCTTGAAGTTGTACTATGTAAAGGAAAAATTTTGTCATTCAAGGCAAATTACCTGTTAAACTTTACTTTGGCTTTTCACTCCTTTTTGTGCAATTAGAAAAAGAAGCCTTTCAAATTCTGTATGTAATGGTAAAATCCCACTCTGTCATTCTAAAATTATCTGGGGCCATGACAAGTATTACCATGTGTAGGAGGAAACATCAGCCACAGTCAAAGTCAGTATAACAAGATCTGAGATGGGGTGGTGTTTGTACAGATGGAATAAACCACAAAAAGAAGAGGCTGGGAACTAAACATTGTAGGAGAGGCTGCTCTACCAGCCATCAAGTCTGTCAGGAATCCATGTCTTTCAAACAAAATGGTTGCAAGATTCAGCAGGAAAGAAAGAAAAAAGACACATAGATACTAAAGATAAACATTCTAAGCAAACTTTACAATCCTGGGAAATTTCCTTGTCTCAAAACTCCAAGGACATAGTCCTACTCCTATTTTCAAATCAAAAAAGCAGCTCTTGCACCTTAGAGAAGCTGCAGAGTGTGCATCCCACCTGCTGCAGCTGCCTGCTGGACAGTTGTTGTCTTACTTGTGTAGCTGGGAAACACCGTGTGGTTCCCAATGGGTTTTCCATACATGATATTCCATTGGTACATGCCCTGCTATTATTAAAGCTGTAATCCCTCCGTTTCCAGCTGTTCTGCAGTTCCACCCTTGCTCTCAGGGCTTAATAACTCTGTCTCAAAAAAGTCTTTACAGGGTCAGTTTTAGCAAATAAAGTCTCAACACAAGTAAACATTGCAACATGAACTTTAAATTATCATCATGTTTATTTTCCATTATTTGGATGAGGTATTTATTGTTTCTACTTTCCTAAAGAAGCAAGTCAGAACTTTAAATTATGAGCTTTACTTTTACAAAAGGACCAATGGTAAAGATGTAAAAAAATATGAACTCTTCTTATGTAGTGTTGTAACAAACTTTTATTTACCATGGAACTTACTATGTACATTGCTATCTGAGCAAAGAGTTTTATCCGACTCTGAAGTTCCATTCTGTTAGGGTTAGTCACTTGCAACAGCAGCAATATGACACTAAAACATATATTAGATTTGGATTTATATACACATTTATCTCCTCAAAAATTTGTTTTGTTGCCCTAATTATCACCAAATTGTGTATATTACAGCATTCCCATGTGTATTGTGGCCATATCTCTATTGCTCCTTGACCCTTGAATTGCTGTCTGGTGAAAATAAAGTACATTTCACAACCCAATAAATAAAACTCAGGGGTTACGTATTATAGCTTTATAATTTTTCCTTTTTTTTTTTTTTAATATCTTATCTTCAAACACTGATCTTATATTCAGATATAATTCAGGAAGTTGCCTGTGCCTGTTCAAAAGAAATCTCATTGAATGAATAAATTAGAAGGACATGTTTCTGACACCTCATAATTTATAGAGAATGAATGTCTGATGCATATATTGAAGTGTTTATGATTTTTTTCTATAGAAATATGGATTTTTTTAGACATGTAAGGAAAATTGTATGGAGCCTGTCAGAAAGATGCAGAGACCCCAATTTACAAGAGTATGTAGTGAGAGGTGGAATGGATTCAAACTGAAAGAGAGTAGGTTTAGATTAGATATCAGAAAAAAAACATTACTGTGAGGCTGGTGAGGCATTGGAACAGGTTGGCCAAAGAAATTGTGGACACCATCTCTGGAAGGTCAGGTTGGGAAAGGGCTGTCTGGGCAGCCTGGTCTAGTGAAAGGTTTCCCTGCCCATGGCATGGGGGCTGGAACTGGGTTATCTTTAAGGTCCCTAAATAATGATGTTTTCTGCATTTAATATTAATTCATCAATAAGCTGAAATTTTTATTATAAAAAGATTTAGTAATCAAAACTATTAAGAAATTGTTCTTTTTACTAGTCTGTTTGAACTTAAAATTTCATCATATACTGCAGACATCCTTTGAATAAGGCCCTAGATATTTTCTCTCCATTGCCACAGGATTTTGGTTCTGCTCCCTGACTAGTAGAGCCAAGGCCTACAGCTGTTCCACCCACAGTGAAGTTTGGTTCCCTGTTTATAGGAACACATTTTGAGACAAAACCATGACTTACAGATTTGGAATCTGTTGTCTGAAAACATTTGTATGAACAAAAGTTTTCTCAGATTATTCACAAATGTTAGTGTACAACAAAACTCTGCACAGACTGAAGCCACACCCAGAATCTATTTAGGCTGAAATGTTTCTTAAAAATTCTTCATATATTTCACCACTTCTAATCAAACATATGGTGGTTTTTCTCTCTTGTTTATGTACTTCCCTAATTCATGTGTTGTATCAACATGGTTCATCTTAAAATGTTTCTCCCTTTGAACCATTTTGTGTTTTGCTATTTAGATCTGCTGAGTTTGATTGCATTAAAAACAAATCACAGCAAATATAAGGAGGAGAAAGGTGTGACTTTTAGGCTCGGGTTTGTATGATAATGCAGTTTGGAAGGGAATCACGGACACCTTTCCTAGATAGTATCAGCTACTAGTCTGTATCAGCTATTTCATATTCCACCAACCTATTTTACATTTCAGAAGTTACATAAAAGAGGTTGAAAATTTTCCTGCACTTTATGCTGGTAGCAGCCTACTCTTGCCTTTCATGGACTACATGTCTCATATCACCAAGAATTATTTCATTTCAAATAAATTTAAATAAATTTAAAGTAGGAACAAGACATAAGCGCTTTTTGAACTAACATCTGGATGACATCAAAATGAGAGGAACTTTTTTCCATTTAATAGAAACGTTTAATATCATCAGTAAATAGAAAAAAAACCTGTTCAGGTTTTCTTGGGTTTTTTTTCAGATTGTAGATTTTCAAGTTCTCCAAAAAAGCATTCCTTGCTTTATGTTTCTGTTAATTTTTTAGCATTCCTTCCCTCTATGGGGAGCATGAAAGTATTTAACATAAGTAATTCTCAAATTTTTAAAGAGAATTGTAGATATATCTATAAAACCATTAAATATCCTTTGTTTCCTCAAGCTGTCTTTCAACTCATTAAATTTTTTGGAGTTCATTTATTTCCAGTATATTTGCTTTAAACAAGGAGTACTCAGAGCTAAGTACATCCAGATTATCTCCACTGGCAGAAAGTATAAATAACAGCTGTAAGCATAGATGCTTGGTGTTAAGAGTTTGAGAATCATGTTTGATAAAGATATTTTACTTTATTGTGGAGTTTTCTGGTTTCTTTTTAATTTTGTGCTCAGGACAAGTTAAGAAGATTTCCGGGTTTTTTTCCACTTTCAGCTCCATGCTTAAATTAATTAATTTTACACCCCATTTCTCATGTATCTTTGCTCAATGGACAAACATATATGTAAGTTCCACTACTTGGGAAAAGCCTGTTACTGTGAATATGAACTTCATGTTTGATTCTAGCTAGCTAAGCACCCAAGGGTGGACAAGGGCCAGAATATCCTTAGGGGGTCATTGAAAGCATAATCACATATTGTATAGAGCATCTGCCATAACACGGTCCCTGTCTGGGTGGTTTTTATGTGCCATCAAAGAATAAAAATAAATTAAAAAAAAAAAAAAAAGAAAAAAAGGAAAGCAAAACTATTTGATGAGTATTAGTTCCATACAGTCACAGAACACAGAAATGATGTCCAGGATAATGAACATGACAGTTCATGAACATGACAGTTCACCTCAAGTTATTGCCAGCTTCTCTGTCAGAGGAATAGGTGGGTTATAAAGTTTTATTTCAAACCAGATGTCATGGATTTTCTTCTCAAAATTTATATTCTGCTGTCAAAAATGAAGTTGAAATCAGTGATCACACAGATGTTAGTCTTAAATTTGATAGTCTCCATGACATGGAATTTACTCATGAAATTTGCAAGCATTGTAATTTTATCTTCTAAAATTGAAAATAAGGAAACCACAAAATTTTTGTCTAGGATGACAATGTAGAGTAAGGGCAGCTCTGTTTGAAGGATATTTATATCTAAAGAGTGCATACCTGCCCATGGGTTAAAGCCAATTACATGGGACAGAGCTTAAAGAGAGGAGGTGCACACAAGGTGCATCTAAAATGCACAAGAACATCTAAAATGTTCTTGAGTTCCTTTTAAGTTGTTAAAGCAACTTTCTTCACATCCCCAGTATCATTAGAGATCATTTGACGGATTTTGTTAGCAATTTTAGACAATAGGAGTGTTCTTATATCTTAAGGGGAAAGAAAATAATTTAAGTCTGAGTAGCTCACTATTCCACTATACTTAAACATCGACACCAAAGAAAAATGGACACATCCTGAATTCTTTTATCCAAGCATTCACATCTGCAAAACTACCCTGAAAGCTTCACGACCAGTGACAATGGTGTCTATGGATTCCTTGCTCCAATTTGTCTGGAATTACTGCCAGAAACACCATGGTGATCCCATTTTTGTGTTTCTACAATAAAACTCATCCAGGAACCACTTCACAAGAAAGAAAAAGACAGACAGTTCAGCTTGAAAGGGAAGCATAAGTCTACAAATGTAAACTTGATAATTTTATTTATTTATTATGTGAGTACTACCTTTGGAGGAAAAATTCATTAGTATTTTTATTAACCATCTTCCCCCTCCTTTTAGTCCAAACCACATTCTTTAGGAATGAGTAATTATTTTTTTAGTAAAAAGTAAATTGGAAATTTATTCGTCTTATATAAACAGTGTGAGAGATCAGATGTGAAAGATTAATGAGTATATAAAAGACCAAGAAGTGTAAACAATTTTTTTTAAACAAGTAGAAATACTGTGAGCAATACTAGCAATAACAATACAAAAATTTTAAAGCAAATGTTTGTTTCTAAACAGTTTATGTGCCTTGAACCAGCTCCATTCCTTGTGTATACATACTCACACAAACTTGTTCTAAAAAATAGTAACATCATTGCTAGGAAAAGCTCCACAGCAGACTCCTGATCAGCTCCATTTTCAGTATAGTTTTGACCCCATGTGCTAACTTTTTGACTAAAGATATGATCATTACTTTTTTTTACATGAAAATGCCTTCAAAGAAAATGTTCTATTCTATGAATTCACAAATGTCAACCAGATCACTGAAAAAAATAGCAAAGTATGTTTGTTAATTAAGTAAAAAATAGCACATGTCACTGTATAGTGGTATGCTACATGCCAAGCCAGAAATTTTAATAATTTTTCAGACTAATTTAAAAAGAAATTACATTTATACCAAGATGGAGGATTTAATCACAGTATATGAAGCCACACACATGAAGTACAAATATGCATAAGGATCCTATTCACAGGGCTCCTTATCCAAATTCTTTTAAAGAGGTAATGCTACGATCACAGTTTCTTCCCAAATTTCCTGGTCCTAGTCTTAACATTAGTGATCCACTGACCCCTGAATGGATCTACTCTGAATTTGTACATGGGGACAAAAGCAGTAACTTGGCTGTGACATGAGGCAAATTGATATAGAGAAGACCCATAAAATTCACTGTATACCAAAAATGAACGGATGTGAATTTGGATTTTCAGCTGTGCTGGGTAAATTTGTCCCCCTGATGAGTTTTTAAATATTTATTTTAATTCAAAGAAGGGCTATAATTAGAAGCAGAGAATACTAAAAATGCAACTAAAGTTGCAGCTCTAATGGAAGTAAAATTTAATTAATGTAACCTATAGAACCTATAGGACTATACAATTCATATTGTTCATTAGTACATATGCCTAAAATAATAGCTGGCAGATTGAAAATATGTGAAGCTACAACTGTAACTGACTTCTTTGTACCAGGATAAGCAACTCTTACGTGAGATAGGGAAGAAGAGAAATGATCCAATATTAAATAGGAAAAAGGACCTCTTTCCCCACGCTGAAAGCAAGATAAACTGAGCAGTCTGTAAACATAACAGAAAAACTCTCACTGATAAAAGCAAAGATAGGTCTCAAGTGAAAAAAACAATTAATGTTATAATTCTTCATTGCTTAGGAGTTAAAGCAAGTGACTTAGACAAATGCAACACTTTTGAAACAATAATATATTAGAGGCCAAGGTGTCCCTGAGAACCTGGTCCTTGGCACTCACCCCAGAGCCACAAATTGAAATTGCAATCCAGGACAACAATCCCTAGAGAAGTAAAACTTCAGCTGTCCCAGTTGATATTCAGTCATTCTCTTTCTCTGTTAGAAAAGACTTGAAGGCAGTTATGTGTGGCCTAGAAATAGCATAGGGAGCATTTTTAGTGACATCAGATACCTGCCTTGCTAAAGTACACAGAGATGGTTAAGTAAGAACAATATTCACCTATGAATTAGCCATTTTTCCCCATTGGCATATTATTTCTTGATGTAACCCAGTCCTCTAGTTCTGTGGCAAAATAAAACAAAATATCCAGATCTGCACATCCTGTGTTCTCAGGCTGAAAAAAATCTACACTACCGGGAGGGATTGTACCTTGCTTTCAACTTCAGACAGTTTTTAACTGGATGTGCCTATGGATCTGCAACAAAACACTTTTACAAATAAAAATGTCTGACGGAGTGGTAAAAATCCTTAACCTGCATAAGAAGCCCACAAAGTAGTGCAGGCATTCCCATAATCTCATGACAATGTAGATGCTTTAATAGGCAGCCAGAGAATCATAGACCTCTTTGTTGATCTTTTAGACACAATTCTTTAATAAAAGCCTCAAAAATCAAGCTAAAATGACTACATATTATATATTACATGACTAAAACAAATTAATTGATTTTTCTAATTGGGTCACTTGGACAAAACTACACCTAATTTAAATTTCATCATTGAAAGTGTTTGAATTTGGTCGAGGTAGACCAAAATCCATTGCAGAGCTACTAGCACCAGAACTCTGGTACATGTGAATAAAAGGCAAAACAACTGAGAAATGCACTCTAACATTTCCCTTCTCTCCCACCCCTTAAAACTTGTTCTGCAATGTTTGTTTCACAGACCAATCTAGAACCTCACTCAGGCATCTTTAGAAGTGCACAAAGAGACTTAGTAGGTAACATGGGCAGCAGCACAGTGGAATGTCAATGTGGATTTAGCTTAGTGCAAAACAACCTAGACCCATCCAGCCTGCACACTGCTCCCAGACTAAGCCTATTACCCTGAGGTGTATCTGGCTTAAAAATCCAAACCAGAGCAAACCAGACCAAAATAGGAACACACAGCATTCCACCAGCTTTTTTCATTACTGCAAAGAGCTGGAAGTTTTTATGTGCGTAAATGAGAGGAGAAATGTCCTAAAGCTGTCAAAAATTTTGAAAGGTGAAATTCAAGTCTCCTTTTCACAACTTCATTTTTGTGGGAAGAAAAGAAGTCTCTCTCTCAGTCTCTTTCTGCCAGACATTTTAATCCACTGAAATCCAGGTATGAGAGGAATTTTTTTTTAAAAATTTGTTCTAATATGGAAATGAAACCTTATAGGTATTTTGAAACTTCTATCTTGAAAAAAATATAAATTAAATTTATTCTCTACTGTTTTTTCTTAAAGTTGCTATGGATTGCCTTTTTTTTTTATTTTCACTCTTCTCTGCCTTACAAAGACACAAGAACTGATGGGTTTTCTTCATTCACGTGGTCAGATTTTCCTCATTTAAAATAAAAGCAAGAAATCTAAGTTTCTCTCATTCTTTCTAGGATATGGCTTTGCATTTTAAATGCTAATCAGTACAAATGATCATATGTTAGACTCCATGTGCTATGATCTGCCATGATGTACCTAAGCCAAATTTCTTCAATGGAAAGGGACTAGAAAGGAGAGCTGAAAGGAGCTGTTAGCAACCTTTAGCTGACCAAACTTTTTTAAAAGGGTGTTCTGATTAGATTCACTCAACTGGCTAGACCCTAAAGCACCATTCTTCCTTTCCAGTTAATACAGGAATTTCTTCCTACCAGGTCTTGTCTGGGTCATACTACCTGTACTAATCCTCTCCTTATGAGGGAGACACAAGGGGTGATCTGGTTCCTGACATCTGCCATTCAAAGAGGTCCCTACATGTGGATGAGCTGCACCCAGACCTCAGTAAGTAATATGGTGGAGAATTTCTTATCTAGCAGAATTTGGTAGTCATTGCATACTTTAAAAAACCCTCCTAGAATTAACTTTACCTAGTGGATCATTTTGATCTACAGCTTTTTAAGATCTTAAGTTAGCTTTTTTTCACTTCTTTTATTATTTTACAGTGAAACAAACTCCTAATAAAAATATGTGTATATGAGTTTTTGTTAACTTCAGCATGCACATAGACTTGTTGGGATTTGAGCAAAGGGTTTTGCTCAGTAGGTTTTGCTTTTGGTGGGAGGATGAGGAAGACAAAAAGAGAAAGGAAAACCTAGTAAAATGTACAATACATCTGATGACCTGAAAAATGGTAACCAATTGACAAACAAGAGAGATTAAATTCTGAACATGTGTTGGAGATAGAAAATCACCTTCCCATCTGCTCTTTCATGTCCCTAACAAACCAGAGATGTGTAATAAAGAAAACATCTGGGTTAGAAAATAAAATTCCCAAATTAGATCACCACAAATCAGTGGTTAATGAAACACTAGGCTCTCCTCAGTGTTGGAACAAATTAATAATTTCCATCTAAATTGTGGGATAATCTTTTCTCAACTGAATGGAATGCTCTGCAACATTTATTTGTTTTATTTGCATTTATTCCAGTTATCTAGCTAAACTTTTATCCAGATTGAATTAAATAGTAAATACAAATAAGTTAATTTCACAGTGTGCTCCATGGAAGTTCACTTAAACAACTGTAAAAAGACTGTAATTGTAATGCTTAAGTACCTGTATATATCTCATAAATTCCATATCATCACGGCACTGAGAGTGCACATGCCAGTTCCTTACCTGTTGTAGTCTGTCTACAGAATCACAGAATCACAGAATGGTCAGGGTGGAAATGACCACAGTGGTCATCTGGTCCAATCTTCCTGCTCAGGCTGGGTCATCCCAGAGCACATTGCACAGGATTGTATTCAGGTGATTCTTGAATATCTCTGGTGAGGGAGACTCCATAATCCCTCTGGGTAACCTGCTCCAGTGCATGGTCACCAGCACGGGAGAGAAGATCTTCCTCATGGTGAAGCTTCCTGTGCCTCAATTTCTGCCCATTGCAGTTTGTCTAACTTGGCACTGCTGAGAAGAACCTAGCTGCATTCTCTTGACATCCTTCCTTCAGATACTTCTATACTAGTTCTTTTTCATGGATCAGTTCCCCTCTCAGTTGTCTCTTCTTGAGACTGAACAGGACCAGCTCCCTGAGTCTTTCCCCATAGGAGAGATACCCCACTCATCAATCAATGGTCTTTGTTACCCTCCACTGGAGCTGCTCAAGGAGCTCCACATCTCTAGTTCTGATGAGGCCAGAGTTGGACACAGCACTCCAGACATATCTCACCAGGGCTGAATAGAGGGGCAGGATCACCTCCCTCAGCCTGCTGGCAATGTTCTTCCCAATGCCCTCCAGGATCCCACTGGCCTTCTTGGCCACAAGGGCACTCTTGGCTCATGGGCAGCTCGTGCTTCACCAGAGCCCTAAGGTTTATGAGAGCTCCATCTGTCACGAAAATTCCTATTGAATCTACTCTAAATCACTTAGAAACTTTAGGAACCACAGGAATATTTCCAGATTGGAAGCAATATAGACAAAGTTAAATTGCCCCATTTCTTTCAAGCAAGTACAGTATTCCAAACAATGTGGTTAAACACAGAATACTCAAGTATCGATGAGATAGAAAATAAACTCTCATGAACGGCATAAATAGCATAACAAAACCAAAACTCCCCAGCAATAACTGCTCTTAAATATTTGCTTCAGATTCTTCATATGATGTACAAATTTTGTTTGCTAATCACGGCTGAACATTTAATTATGCTTGATTAGAATTATCATAAGGTAATAAATGGAAGAATATCACATAAAAAAAGAAACCTATCAATTTTACCATTAGCAGCAGATATCTCCCTTTTGTGCTTTTTTATAGAATAGTAAATTTTACTATAGAAACTTTGCCATAAAATTTTTATATAATTTACACCTCGTTTCAGAGAAAGGACATATTTTTGCATGATTTCAGAAAGTTTTAGAAACTGTACGGAAACTGTTTTGTCCCTCATACCATCTAAACCATCACAAACATTTCAGAAGACAATTGAATCTCTCCTTCATTTATCTCTAAGGGAGTAATTAGTGTTGATCTGGGACCAAGGTATTGATTTTTTGCTACTCTGAAGTAGCCAGGCAGTGAATGAGCAGATGAGATATTTAACGTCCAGTGTTGTTCCACATCAAATTATCTTTTCACAAGAACAGCTCTGAAATAAAATTGTGAAGATGATAATCATAATAGCCATCTTGGGAATGCATACTTGCTGGAAACTTTGCTTCAGTTTGGCCTATTGTCCCTATAATTAAAAAACAATNGGTTAAGATTTGGGGAGGTACTTGTATAGGTTAAGTAGCAGGTTCAATGTGAAGAGGTCTCATAAAAATAAAGATATCTGTTATCTAACAAATTAGTCAAGGAAAATACAAAAGAAGACTGGAAATTTATTTTGAAAAATCGTGAAGTATTAAAAATATATTCCATATAAACCATCAAGCTTAAAAGTTTCTCCTGTAACGATTAAATATATATATATATATATAACATAATTAGGCTTTTAAGGTTTCATATCTTTTCATGCTTAGGCTTTTAAGGTTTCATATCTTGAAACCAAGAACTCCACAGCAAGACAAATACTCTGCCTGTACACCTGACTTGCAAATAACAATAAAGTTAGTAGACATAAATCCACCAATATGTACATACAGGTTCACATACCTTTCCTCCCTTTGTATGTCTTCTGGCTATTTTGGTTGCATAAAATCAAGCTCATATAAGGCTCTTCAGAATATATTATTTAGACCTGAAATTGACTATGATCTGTGGAGTGAATTATCTAACTTAATAGATATGTCATTACATTTCCATCTTGTCGCAATATTTGTTCTTAATTAAATGTTTATACTGTGTTTTTGGGATAGATGAAATTTCTGTATAATAAATAAATATCCATTCCATTAATAATTTTCCTTAACTCAGTTTATTTTCTTTCCCTTGTCTTACAAGATCAAAAGTCTCAGCAAAAGAATTTTACTATCTAAGAGTTCTGTCATGAAAGAAATTCAGGGACAGGAAATGTTTGCTGGAGAAGGCAGCTGAAGGCAGATTCCCTGTTTTTCTCTAGAAGTCACTCTTGCCTATACCCATGCTGCTGATCTTGGTGCTTCCAATCAAGATCAAGGGGTGTTTCCTACTATTTGGGGCTTGTATTAATTACTCTGTACATCCCTATCTCACAAACAGAGGCCACAGAAATGAATGTTTGTACAAAAGGCAAAAGTGGTGTGGTCTACAAATATTTTATATGTATTGCTCTCAGTAGGTAAACTACTGTACACTTCTCCATAACTCTACCCAAACTAAAAGCAATAGGGAGCAGACCACAACGGATTGTTCTTCCACCCTCATGGAACTTTGACGTCTGAACTTTGCATTTTTCTTATGATGACAGCATTCTCTGGTGAGTAATAACACAGATTACTTTCACTGAACTGTTACAAAACCACTTTCCAGTTTCAGTCCTACAGTGAGTTAGTCATCTGAGTGTTGTAGATGATAAAAACCTTCTCATAATATTACAGTTGAGTCAAGCTGACCTGGTACACAAAGGAAATGAACAGAAACATATGTCTTATGTAATGGTTTCACATGTAATTAGTTTTCTATAGGTTGGATTTCAGCCACAATTTCTTCATTTTCTCCATTTTTGTTGAATCCCTGTTGACATCTCAATAACTTTTTTCCACCACAGACAGATGCTTTTACCCTGGCTGGCTGGTGAAGCAGAATTAATAGTTTTCACAGGAGTTGCTGTATAGAAAAATGTGTGTACTGTTGACCACAGAAACAAATAAAAGGCAATTTTCTTCTACATCAGAGATGTGTCAGAATTGATTTGTGCAGCATTGTATGAGCCAAATCCACCCAGACTGAGATGACTGCTCAACAGCAAAGAGAAGATACAGTTCCAGGACCAGCAAGCAGCCCCGCTGTGACAGGATCCACCTTCATGGGGGCAGCTGAGANGAGAAAGGACATATTTTTGCATGATTTCAGAAAGTTTTAGAAACTGTACGAAAACTGTTTTGTCCCTCATACCATCTAAACCATCACAAACATTTCAGAAGACAATTGAATCTCTCCTTCATTTATCTCTAAGGGAGTAATTAGTGTTTATCTGGGACCAAGGTATTGCTTTTCTGCTGCTCTGAAGTAGCCAGGCAGTGAATGAGCAGATGAGATATTTAACGTCCAGTGTTGTTCCACATCAAATTATCTTTTCACAAGAACAGCTCTGAAATAAAATTGTGAAGATGATAATCATAATAGCCATCTTGGGAATGCATACTTGCTGGAAACTTTGCTTCAGTTTGGCCTATTGTCCCTATAATTAAAAAACAATTGTTTTACAGACACTAAGGAAAGGTCTCTTTTTTGTACAGAATTTAATGCCAGATACTATTGCCATGAAAGAAGTGGTGTTGGCATCTGGAGAATTTCATATGTGAATTAATTAGTGATAGTAAGTGCTTTTGTTTTGTTTTGGTTTTGGTTTTGGTTAAGATTTGGGGAGGTACTTGTATAGGTTAAGTAGCAGGTTCGATGTGAAGAGGTCTCATAAAAATAAAGATATCTGTTATCTAACAAATTAGTCAAGGAAAATACAAAAGAAGACTGGAAATTTATTTTGAAAAATCGTGAAGTATTAAAAATATATTCCATATAAACCATCAAGCTTAAAAGTTTCTCCTGTAACGATTAAATATATATATATATATATAACATAATTAGGCTTTTAAGGTTTCATATCTTTTCATGCTTAGGCTTTTAAGGTTTCATATCTTGAAACCAAGAACTCCACAGCAAGACAAATACTCTGCCTGTACACCTGACTTGCAAATAACAATAAAGTTAGTAGACATAAATCCACCAATATGTACATACAGGTTCACATACCTTTCCTCCCTTTGTATGTCTTCTGGCTATTTTGGTTGCATAAAATCAAGCTCATATAAGGCTCTTCAGAATATATTATTTAGACCTGAAATTGACTATGATCTGTGGAGTGAATTATCTAACTTAATAGATATGTCATTACATTTCCATCTTGTCGCAATATTTGTTCTTAATTAAATGTTTATACTGTGTTTTTGGGATAGATGAAATTTCTGTATAATAAATAAATATCCATTCCATTAATAATTTTCCTTAACTCAGTTTATTTTCTTTCCCTTGTCTTACAAGATCAAAAGTCTCAGCAAAAGAATTTTACTATCTAAGAGTTCTGTCATGAAAGAAATTCAGGGACAGGAAATGTTTGCTGGAGAAGGCAGCTGAAGGCAGATTCCCTGTTTTTCTCTAGAAGTCACTCTTGCCTATACCCATGCTGCTGATCTTGGTGCTTCCAATCAAGATCAAGGGGTGTTTCCTACTATTTGGGGCTTGTATTAATTACTCTGTACATCCCTATCTCACAAACAGAGGCCACAGAAATGAATGTTTGTACAAAAGGCAAAAGTGGTGTGGTCTACAAATATTTTATATGTATTGCTCTCAGTAGGTAAACTACTGTACACTTCTCCATAACTCTACCCAAACTAAAAGCAATAGGGAGCAGACCACAACGGATTGTTCTTCCACCCTCATGGAACTTTGACGTCTGAACTTTGCATTTTTCTTATGATGACAGCATTCTCTGGTGAGTAATAACACAGATTACTTTCACTGAACTGTTACAAAACCACTTTCCAGTTTCAGTCCTACAGTGAGTTAGTCATCTGAGTGTTGTAGATGATAAAAACCTTCTCATAATATTACAGTTGAGTCAAGCTGACCTGGTACACAAAGGAAATGAACAGAAACATATGTCTTATGTAATGGTTTCACATGTAATTAGTTTTCTATAGGTTGGACTTCAGCCACAATTTCATCATTTTCTCCATTTTTGTTGAATCCCTGTTGACATCTCAATAACTTTTTTCCACCACAGACAGATGCTTTTACCCTGGCTGGCTGGTGAAGCAGAATTAATAGTTTTCACAGGAGTTGCTGTATAGAAAAATGTGTGTACTGTTGACCACAGAAGCAAATAAAAGGCAATTTTCTTCTACATCAGAGATGTGTCAGAATTGATTTGTGCAGCATTGTATGAGCCAAATCCACCCAGACTGAGATGACTGCTCAACAGCAAAGAGAAGATACAGTTCCAGGACCAGCAAGCAGCCCCGCTGTGACAGGATCCACCTTCATGGGGGCAGCTGAGATTCAGTTTCCTCATCTGCTTGGTTTATATTATGAAATTTAGTTTAACTGAGATACCAGACACTGATTTTATGACCACAGAAAAATTTTCTACTTCTTGGGTAAATGGATTTCTCCCCTCTTTTCTTGCCTGTTTTCCTGCTTTCCTCTTTTTCTCTCTCAACAATTTCAAGAGGTTTGTTTTTCATAATGTAGATGAAGAATTCAACAAAAAATTCAGTTGTAGAGAGATCTGTTCATCATCTTTGAAAGTCTAAAGATTTTCTAACTATTTGACACTAAAATCAGAAGAAAAAAGGAGAGGCTCATCAGAAGAGTTCCTAATATTCCACCTGTCTTTAATTTAATTTGTATTAATTCCATTGCACAGGCCAAAGCAACTTTTAAATTTAGAAATTTAAGGCAAGGACAGAGATTGCTAAATAATCAAATTCAAGGTTTTCTGCTCAGTGTCCCACATATGTTCAAGGCAGTACCAACCATATCTGTTGATCAGACCAGCAGAAGAGAGTTATTGCTACAGGATCAAACAGAGCAGAGGTTCACCAGCTGCCAGGTACTCAAACAATTTGCTGGGACACAGCACCACCTTAACAGAAAGGCATTTTTAGTACCTGAAACTGCTTAGACACCTCCTACAATCTTTTCCAGTATGGAAGGGGTCACCATCTGAAGAGCTTATAAATTTTGCTTTCGGTAAAAGAGATATTGATGCACAGAAAAGGTAATTTAACCTGACCCACTGAAAATGGTGTAAGAAAGAATCAGTTAACAACTTCATTGTTTCTGTGTTACTAAATAAAATACAAGAATTAGAAACAGACCACCAACCAAATGGGAGAATATTTACACATCAGGCAGAGGCTGCAGTCTGACTGCACTACCATTTACTGGGAGGAGCTACTCCTGTCATCTCTGAGGTTGTGCAAGATTTCAATTAACTTTCAGTACTTTAATAAGTTCAATGTGCAAAATTAATTTAAAAGTGGTTCTTGATTTCCCACCAGCTCGTTCTCAAAAATCTTTTATTTGACAATATTTTTACTCTTTGAAGGCACTGGGCAGTATCAGTTTGGCTTAATGAAGGGGATATTATTTTTGACACAAGTCTCATTATCAATAAAAGGATGACATGCAATGATGCCACAGCCAAAGTTTTAGATAACTTATTCTGCTTGCAATTGAATGCCAGGAATTTTTTCAATAGTTTTGCTATATTTAGAACCAAAAAAAGCCATGTTGGGTTTTTTTTTAGACAAACAGTTCACAGATGGGATTGTAACCCCAAACCTGCAGTAAGAATGCTATCTCACATGGAATAAAAGAACCGAGTAGCACGAAAATTTATGCTAAAGGTCATGAGTTTTAACCTGGTGAAGTGTGAAAAGTTTGGGGTTTTTTCAGATGGTCTGTTCCACTGGATTCAGTAAGAACAAAGCCACTATAATTCACAAAAGGAGGAGAAGCACTGGGTACTTTCTCTTGACAAGAATCTTCCCTGTGCAACAGAGTTCACTTTCTATATGTGCTTCAAAAGCAACCAAACAAGAGAATAGTGTGATGGCATCTGAATGAGACATTACCAGCCAACACTAATCTGCTAACAATGTCACTACAAAAAATTATTTCAGGAGTTACTTCTTCCCCTACTCTTACGATGCAAACAACAGAAAAGAGATAGTAAGTTTGGATTATTTTCCTAGATGATTGATTTTTTTTCACTTGTGAACAAAACACAAAGAGCATCACCACAGCTCAAGAAATATTCTACTTTGTTGTCTGGAATTCATTTTCCTCAGCTTTGTGTATAAATTTTAAAATGCATTGTACAAAAGTCAGAGTAGGTAGCTGAGAGATAATTTCCTACTTTTCAGTGTGTGGTGATGACTGAATTGCATTTTTAGTTTAATATACTACTTGAATTTATAAATTTGACTTATGACCAACAAAATCATCACAGCAATCCTCTGAATATCAAAAGCATACAAAAGAAATTTCTTCTTTTTTTTCTATTGATAATCTTTGAGTTGATATAAAGAAGTAAATCTATGAGCACAAAGTCCTATCATTAAATTACTCAGCGCAAAAGAAGATGGGGTATTTAACTATTCCTGTGCCAAAAATGAATGCATTTTTTTTCTGTCCTTTACCCTGTCTTGGATCCCTGAGTTGGATTTCAATGACCAAATGTGAAACTAGTGTCTTGTCAGGCTTATGCAATTATCATCCTGGAAATACTGCTTATGTGAATAATCCTACCAAAAGAAGTTGTTATAAATGCTATAAATAAACACTTCAGGATCAGATTTTGTATGTGTAAGACTCATCTGCTCTGATTGTCAAATATATGCATGCTTGAGCAAACACATATTCATTTTGCACCCTCACAGTAACTATGGCTTCCAGATATTGTACAGAGATTTCTATCAGAATACCTGCATAGATTTCATTTGTACTTGCAGATCATTAATTTCTGGTTTCTTAGGCAATATTTTCTTTCTAGAGTCTCTTCTATAAGTACTCCTTGAAATACTGTAACTGGGATATCTTCCATGTCAATTCATTTCTGTATAGTACATAAGTTTAATAATTATCTTCTGTTACAGACAAATGTGTGAACATGAACTCGCAGTAGCCTTCTAATTCTTGGTTTTGACAAAGTTTTTGTTGCTTTTTTTGAATTAAAGTAACTAGTGGTTAATAGTCTGAGGGCTTTTGTCATGAAAACATATCTTAGACTTCCCAAAATGGAAAAAGTACAAACATTTTACTGAAGAGAGTTGAAATAAATATTGCAGAATGTTTCTGACCTGTATGTCTATCAAATGGAAACTTCAAATGGCAGCACAGAAGATATCTTTTTTTCCCCACTGGCTACATGGGAGCTCTTTTGTGGACCTGGCTGACACCTGTCCTCTGGATGGACTGATTTGAAGAAAATGGATTCAGAAGTCAATTCATATTTCAAGAAATCAACTGTATTTATCCTATAGGTATAATCTAACAATTTTTTTTAAATATAACTTTTTATAACTTCTTTGATCACTTTTGCTTTAAATGTTAAATGTTGAAATAAGGTAAATGACAAGTGTTATTGCTATGAAGTTGTGTACACTATATAGTTCAATTACATAACATGGTTTTATGGCTTAAAGGAGTCATGTTACCATCAAAAATAAAGATCACAATGATTCAGCACAATAGGTTGGCTACACCTGTCACATTTAGTTTTTCCCCAAAAGCTAAACAGTAAGCCTGAACTGACCTGACAATAACCCTCTAATCCACTTATTTTCTATATATTAAACTAATTTGAATAAATGTCATATTTATTCATTTATATTGCCACATTTTTAAAAGATAGGTTGAGAAATTATTTTGTGAGAAGAAAAAATTTGCCTCATAGCTTCTTTTCTTTCAGGGAAGTTTTTATTCAATTAAACAGGGCACATTAGGAGAGAGGCAATAAGGTAGAAATTAACTTTTTCTGCCTGTAGTTTCTGTCAGATATAACATGGTCTGGTTTGTATAGTAACATTCTAAAATCTTTACATTTCAAAGATCTGTAGTGGCAGATGTGGCTATGTTCTTTAATTTATGTGCAGAACACATTGTCTCGGTGAGTGGGAGATTTCCTGTCCAGCTTATGTATAAATAATCAAGGAAAAAATACAGGAAAGAAGCATTGTCTTCCTTTCCTGTGAGTTTTCTAGCAGACCTCACTATTCATCACAAGATGAGGAGAAGACAGTTAGCAGGGAAAACTTGCTGGTTCCAAGAAAATCCTGGGAGAGCCGTAGCTCAAAGCGACTTTTAACTCAGTCTAACAAACTCATTTAAAAATGTAAGAACTTGGAGAACTAATGACCCAGGTCAAAGCAAAAGTCTCCCTTTCCAAGAGGAAAGCATTCAAATAGGAATACAATGATCCATGTTGCAGCAGTCTGAGGAATTTGGGCATACCTTCCTTTCTAATACAGCATGGACAGATAGTAATGTGAAATACATACATATGGACTTTTTGGAAAGCCCTGCATATTAGTGTGCTTTCTTCTTACATCTGAGATATAAAATTAACAAAGATATTTAAGAAATAGAAACAGAAGGAAATTTGGTATGTCATTTACTCCATCATCTGTAGATAATATGATTCTCATCTATTTAAGATGTTTGTTTATGCATATGTTTATTGAGCATGACTTTTTATACTTACTGGATAAAGTATTCCACAGACCTATGACATTTGACAATAAAATATTTATTTCTTATCCCAATTAATCTCACTTTCTGCAATGCAGACCTGTTATTTCTTGTTGGAGGAACACAAAAAGATTTTTTCATTCCTTTCTCTATTCAGCTGATACATAGAAAACTTACTATGCTCCCCTTAGTTTTCTTGCTTTCTAACCTAAGCCATCGATGTTCAGTCACCCTTCTGAAGATCTTTTTTATCCACAATCTCATAATCACCAGTTTTTTTCTCTGATCACTGTCTAATTGGTTTGCATCCTTTCTTAATTACAGTACCCCAGATAATACTTAGTACTCCAGCTGAGTTCAAGAACCTTGGGAAAACTTGAAGGATCACTTAATGTGTCATGCAGACAATTTGCCTCCCAAAGTGCCTTTTGCACAACATTATTGTCTCACATTCTGATTGTCCTCCACAATGAGCACAGTTCCTTTTTTGTGGTTAGAAACTACTCTTAGCCAGCTCTCTCCCACCCTGTGTGTCTGCAGATGGCAGTTTCTAAAGAATACCTCGCCTCAAGAAAGCTGCCACCAACTCAGAAACCCAGGAACTGCTGTGAGGATCCAGAAAACCAGGACTGACTCAATTACAAAGAGAATCAGGCTTTCATACTCTGGGAGAGGTAAAGACTTGAAATCTAACATCTCAAAAAATGCCATTAATGCAGATCAAAGGGGGCAATTTGTTCAGATTCCTTGAAGCCATGACAGGGATAGAAAGAACAGAACAACTACATTTACAACAGCAAACAGAAGCTGTTTTGACCCCTAGGTTGCAAAACTTTTATGTATTAAAGTAGCATGTAAGGACAAAAAGGGGATGAAGGACTTCAGGAACAGGTGGATAACTCTCCCTTCTCTGGAGCTGCCCCTTCACCAGGAGATAATTTTTGATTCACTTAATGGTGACAGATTTACCAGAAGAGGCATGGGGAGCTGCATCTCTCTTTTCTATCCCCTCCATTACACACACACAGAAACACATTGTTGTCATGGGACATCGTGGAAGACAAACTCTCCCCATCTCCAGTTGCTTTCCCATCACCATGTGGCCCTGTCATCAGCCCTCTCCCTCTCATTCATACCTGTGGCTGAAGTTATTGTTTACATATGATTTTAACATATTGTTTACATATGATTTCAACAACCTGTCCTTCAGTTCAGAACATATTTTAAGTACATATGTTCAGTACATATTTTAAGTAACCTTTCCTGCATCATATCAGATTTAGTAACAATGATCAGGGCCAAAGGAATATTCAAACAAGTTCAAATCCAATATTTTCATTTTCTTTCCCTTTACCACTTTTTTCCTCTCTTCATATAATTTTTCTGTTCTGAGTCTTGGCTCTCTGTGGAGCAGATAGGGAGAGGTCAACTTACAAGCCACTGAAGAATAGATTAAATGTGTAATGTATGTGTAATGGTATTTTTAAAATATAAATTAAAATGGGGAGGGGGGACAGATTGCTGCCAAATGGTGAAAGCTGCAACTGGTAATGGAAGAATTATTTTCATGCATTTAGGAGAAAGTACTGAAGTGCTGAAGAGTTTTATAATCTGCTTTAGAAAACATTTGAAAATGTCCTTCTAGCATAAACCTGGCCAGCATAATTAATAGATTCCTTGTTGTACTTCTTCTTAGTAAGTTAAAATAAAAGTTTTTTCTTTCCCTATATGAAGAGTTGTAATTTCTGCCCTTTCAGAGGGAATTAACTCCTCCTCCTGTTCATTCCGTGATATGGCCTCCTCCAAAAAGCTCAGGGCCAAATAAAATGCAAGTGTTTTCTGCTTGTGGTTCTTTTTCCCAGTGCTTGAAAGGGCTTCTGGGCCTTTCCTCTGCTGTTTCAAATTTGTAAAGAGCCCCTGCCAAAGCACAGGTCAGCAGTTTGCCGAAATTTTTTTTTTTTTTACTTAATCCTCCTGACAGGCACAGGTCCAGCCCCTCTTGAAGATCCTCATTAAGTGTGTCTGCCCTGCTTCAGTCAGGTGAACACTGTGTTGATGAAATAGCCCAGAGGAACTGCTCAGGCCCAGATCTTTTTACTAACACTAAAATACTGCTTCTACTAGCCTTGGCAGTGAAAGGTGTTGTTTCTCTGAAATTCTCCACTCATCAAGTAGACTGAAGCAGCTCCAGCAGCATTCCAGCCATCTTCTTCTGGAAAACAGCACAGAAAACTGTGTCAATAAACAGCTATGAGTCACTTGAGCCATATACACTTTTATTGCTCATTAATGACGTCTCAGTAAAAGACACTGGTGTTTTAATAAATAGCCTGCAAGACATTGTAGAAAAATTCCTACTATGAAATGCATGAACAAACTCTTACATCAGATCTAAGAGTTCAGAACTGCTCTTTCAGACAGGAGCCTTTGACCCTGAAAAAGTTCCAAAAGATCTGAGCATGCAGAGCCAATACACAGCAGGTAGAACTGTCCATAAAATCCTTGGTGGCTTCGGAAATAACACATTAAAATATCTGCCTTGGCAAAAAGCTGTGTGGTATGTTTGTTACAGCTTATTCTGTAACAAACATTGGAGTGCTCATGCATCTTTTCTCATAAGTTGGCTGATTATATGAGTGTGAGAGAGGGAAATCTTGTAGTTTTATCTTTAGAACCCCTTTAGGAGATGGCCAAAGGTAATGTCCAGGTGCAGATTTTATATTTCCAGAGCATGATTATAGCAATTGCAAAGAATCAAGTGTCATGTTTCAAAGCTTCTCTTTCAAACAATGTGTTAGAAACTTAGAGGTTTAAGGCAGGTACAGAATCTCAAAGGAACTATTAGAGTTCTTTTAATTATGGAGGTGATATTAATTAGATTTTCTAATCCCCCAGCATTTCCTTCAGATTTAAGGCAGCTAGGCTACTCTGGATCTAAATGCAGCTGAATTAAACTGTCTGTACCTGAGGATGGAGAAAAAACATTAAGTTGTGGTCATACAGCTAAAAAGATGTCATTGACATCAAGCTGGTGAAACTTAACTATTTTTACATGTAAAAAGGTTTTCTCCAGCATACTTGAGTGTGTAATCCTACAAGAATAAAATGTATTCCCCCAAAGCAGCTGTGACATTTGATCACTTCTCTTCAGCCCTTTCATTCCCCATCAACAGGATAACACTAGAACTTAAGGTACTTCAATTTTCAAAAGCCCATAATTACACCCTGGTAAGTTATTTATTTAATGCACCTTGACAAAGCAATACTTGGTCAAGAGACTCTCCCAAGCACACAAAAAGCAATTTCCTTTCAACCACCAGGGAATAAAATCCCCTAGAAATAACTAAAGTCCAGGATACAAAGCCAGGCAAAAGAAGGTCCTTCTTTCTCATGGCTAGAGGACCCTTCACCTTGACAGAATGCTGTAGGACATGGCTTATTTATTTTTCTAGATTTCCTGCCTCTTAAGACTCCCTCATTAGTGAGAGAAACCTACTGAGCAATGAAACAACTCCAAAAATGTTTTCCAATGTTTACTGGAAAAACTGGCCAAGAAATCATGGGCAGGAACTGCAGGGTGGCCTTCTGCACTAGCTCTGCCCTTCCCAGCAGGGCACCTGGGTAAGCTTCTTTTTTATTCTGCTAATGAAACCCAGGTCGACTGTATCTTTTTGCAAGACTGTCTGACACTGGATACCTAAGAAAAAAGGCCCAAGCATCCCAGAATTTTTAAATTCATTGGTGAGAACAGCAGAAGCGTGATCAGAACTTACACAGATGTCCATCCTCTGACTCACAGAACAAAACCACACTAAATTATTTTCAGTAAAGTCATGAATAGTAGTTTTTAAAGGAATTGTCTGCATCTACCATGAAAAATACTACTAGACAGCCTCAAGATACTTTCCAAGAAAGAACTGTACTTTTATATCTAAAATATACGCAGGTCTGACTAACTAACCAGAAAACTGAAAATGTGTCTTCAAGGAAATGCTGGATGCTGAAAATCCCAAGTCCTACCTTTCTGTTTCTGCTACAGCTTTTTTCACCACCTACTATAATTTAAACCCCTATAAGACCCCCAGACAGAAGATAATTTAAAACTCCTACATTTTATGTGCAGCACATGTAACAAAAAGATGACTCATGCACTAAAATGGCTTCATTCTTCCTGAAAATTATGAACTTGTGAAAAATCCTGAACATTTCACTTTATCTGCCATGAAAAACAGAGACAACAACACTGCCTCCTGCTATGGATTTTGAGACTAAGATGCATAGTTCATAAATATTTGGCAACTGCTTGATTTCTAAGGTGCAGGAAACTAGAGAAGCATAAAGTCTTATGTAGACTTTCCCTCCAGAGAAAAATAAGCATTGCAAAGAAATTATGTAGCACATGTAGCTGTTGCAAAATAAGCAGTTGTGGAATTTTAGATATTTTTTTCCACCTAAGTATTGGATAATACAGTGACCTCAGGGTATTTTGGTAACTAAGACCACATTCCTTCTCAAATGGTCCCAGTAGGTTTTTTTTATTAATAATTATATTACAATGTTCATTAAGTTACAGTAACACTGGAAATATTTCTCTCTTATACACCCTCACTGTTAGATCATCAGTTTGACAGTGAAATACCCCAGTTCCCAAACCAGCTCAGAAATATATGTATTTCAGTAGACATTAAAATTACTTGGTCCATAACCAGGTCTCTCTGGCTTAACAAAAGCCAAAATTTTACAGCAGATGCGTCTGCTATTAGAGATTTCTCTTTGCCAAAGTGTTCTTCTGGCTGGGATCAACCCCTTGGGTGTTGTGCTGGAAAGCTTGCCAAAATTAGGGGGCTTGTACTTTATTTGGAACTTTCTGTCTATTCCTTAGTTTTCATTCTTAGTTTGATCTTCTCTCCTGAAAAAGGTGACAGAAATTACAACACAGTTAAAAATCACAACACTCAGTATTCTTGTGACATATTTACATAAAAATCATTCCTTGTCAGAATGTCAATATTTCCAATGCCCTAAATGTAATTCTGTAGGAGAAGAAAATAGATAGCAAACTTGTTCTCATGTACATAATGCTGTTATATGTCCAGTCACTAAATGTAACAATATGGAAAGCAACTGTTATAATTACAGTATATTTTTCTTTCTTTTTCTTTTCTTTGAATTGGGTTCTAATGTAAGACCTTTTAAATTCTCTACTATTTTTCTTTGAAAAATATTTCCATATTAATATCCTCCATATGGTAACAAAGGGGTTGTAGGCCTGTGCAAAAGAAAGAAAAAGTGACTGGTTGTGTGTTATACAGCCAATCCAAAACTTACAGAGGTCTATTTAATTCTTTGCTTTGGCTTCTGTTGATTTTGGGATCAGAATCTACAGCAGTGCTTGAGAAACTCTAAAAGTTTATTTTAAATAGGAAATTATGAACTGCAAGCCAAACAATTTAGTTACAATAGAGAGAAAGAAAGAAGAGCAAGTCAGAGATTATTCTTCTTTCCATGCTGTGGACTGTAGGGAAACAGCCCTATTCATAATTTTGCTTTAAAAATAATTTCATTGCCCATCTGAAAAAAAAAAAAAATGATAACAATAATAAAATAATTCCCTTTGTTATTATTATTGTTGTTCACAAGAAGCAATGCTAAGAATATGAAGGCATCTCATACCTCATGAGACAATAAAAAATTGTGAAGTCTTAGACACATGATAGTGTGTTTTCATAATTTAGAATTTCTGCCTTTTTGATAATTCCCATGAAAAAAGCAATTTTAGACACACAGAAAGGCTTTGGATCACATATGTATTTTGAAGTCTCAATTTCCATTGCATACTTAATTTATCCCAGCATTCCTTATTGAAAGTATTAAGAGCAACAAGCTTACTGTATCCCACTATCTGTTCAGCTCATCTCAGAGATTCTGTTCCTCCTTTGCTTTATCTGGCTGTATTTTCTGTGACCTGTTTCCCATTAAGTGGAGAGCTCCCGCCTTTGGAACAGCTACTGGAGGGCTTAAAAGTTCATTCCAGTGAAGAGGGATTCAAAAGCAGATTCCTGTGTCTTAATGAACTCTTTCTTCCTCTTAAGAAAACAGTAGAGCATAGATTTTCTCAACCCACATCAGACCAGTGACACAACATCTTGTCTCTGACAACAGCCATTTCTGGGTGCATCAGACAAAAACCACAATGGGTAGTTGGCAACAAAAACCCATTGAGAACTTTCCCTGGGCTGCCTCCACCAAGGAGCTGACTTTCGTTTTAATGCTTGAGGAGTTTATGCTCTTAACATGATGGCCTACAGTTCCATTGGTTGCACTTTTCCAATATACTTTTAATCTAGTTCCCAAATTCATCAGAATTCCCTAACTACTGTAATATAAGAGGTATCTTAGTTACCTCTTCCAGAAGGTTAAGTGTGTTTTTCTTCAGCCTCACTTTATACATCTGTGTTAACAGGAAACAGGTCTAATCTCTCTGATATTTCATTTGCCTTAAAAAAGCCTGAAGAAATCACCTTAGGTTTTTACAGCAATGTCATATGTCTTTGTATAATTTCATCTTTGTGCATATTAACACAAAATGTTTTTACAAAAACCGAGAGTATTTCAGCTAGAGGAATTTTATCTACTTATCCAGTGGCAATGTAATCTCTTCCATTTCACAAAGTGATTTAGTTTCTTACAAGGTTTGTAAGAACCTCTGGCATGAGGTGAATGGCTTTGTGAATCAGTTCATTTCCCAGACTGAACTTTCTAGGGTTGTCAGGCATCAGAAATTTGGATTGATTTTGTATGCTGCGTGCCACCACTTCATTATTCCATGAACTTTGCCAGCTCTGAATACTAAACAAAAAAAAAATGCAAAATAAACTGTACCTTTTATAAGTCACTTTGTTGCTAATTGTTGTGTGGCACTTTACTCCTCAAGAAAACAATGTCTAAACTAGATCACATTTCTTCACATTTAATTGGTTTTTTTTCCAATGACATTTTCTTTGGCAAAATGAAGGCTATAATTCCTGCATGTGATTTGAAGGATAAACAAAAAGGAGGGGAAAAAAAATCTTCTGGTTCATTAAAATAATTCTGCCAGAGGAAAGCCATAGCTAATGTCAGATTAGTGTGAAAGCCTGCTTGGGTTACTTTTGCTTTGTCTTTCCTGGAGGCTGTCTTTCACAGTGGAAAGGTGGTCTAACCAGCAGCCTACCTCCCACTTCAACTCCTCATTTTTGAACAATGTTTCATCTCCCTTTCCATAGTAACTTATTCACAATCACAGCAATGCATAAATTATGTGGAGTACAGGTCTTTAATTACCTGTGCAAGCTCAGTGCAGAATATCTCTCACGGCTGACACTTCCAACAGCTCTCCTCCACGCAGCATGGAAATTACCCAAGTATTTCCATGTATATTGCCAAAGAAAATATCTGACTTTTTTTTTTCAAATATTAATATCAATCAGTTTTACAGTCTATATTGTATATCCTAATAAAAGAAAAAATATCATCACCGTCAATAAATCTATGCCAAAATTATTTACTGAGAACCCTTTCTACATCACAACTTGTTGCAGGGAGGTTCATCTCCTTAGAGGTTCCAAGGTGACAGCACAGACAGCATCAAGATATAGTGTGTACCAATATCAGCCATGGTTGCTGTCTAATGCTACCATGCAACAAACTTTAACCCATTCTAATTCCACTACAGGCTTTGAGGAAAACATGGGTCTCTCAAGGGGAAAATTGACACTATGATGTTTAACAGCTATGCAGCTGGGTATCTGGTGCATATAATGGTTCCCAGCTGCCCATTAAGAATGTATATCTTTTTCTTCATTTATTATTTATTGAGCATGTGTATCTATGCATTCAGAAAGGATAAACATATCTTGCTCAAATCCAAAGTTTAAGGTAGAGTTCCTTGGGATATTAGAGCCATCACTATCAAGTGCTGGTACTCGAAATCTGGAAAAAAGTATCCAACAACTATTAAAAATACATCCAGTATTCATCAGTGGATTCAGAGACCTAGCCTTACATTCAGAGGAAAACTTGCCTTGATGTTTTATAGGCTTTTATTTTAGTATAATCTACAGTTAAAAGCAGGATGGTAAAACAAAGTTTTGTTATGATCTGAATTGTAACATACATTCTAATTTGTTCAAGTTAAATTTTAAGTTGAAATTAAAAAAAAATGAGTGTTTTTCTTGGTAGATATATTTTTGTTGTGTTCTAAAATAGTATCAGACTTCATTTTCCATACTTGAACTCTGACCATGGCCACTTTGGAGTTTGCACTCAAAATACACGTAAACCTAAATCTAAAATAAGCATTCAGTTATGCACAGGCCAACTTGATTTCCACAAAAATTGCACTGGTTTCTGAAAAACACTGCCAGAGCAAAATTAAAATAACAGAAATGGGGATTATTTTAGCAGTACTGACTTTACAATCAAAATTTTACAATCTCAATAGCGGAGATTAACATAGCACAAAGTAATGCACTTGGCCTTATAATAGGAGGGTCATATTTTGCATCATAATCTTTCTTTAGAAGAAAATCTCTACCTCTCAGAAACCAAATATTTAATAACTTTAACTTCATATCTGACTTTTCTGACTAGTCCTGGTTTTCATCATCCCTAAGCTGATATAATGTCTGGTCTTTTTTTTCTAAGAAATTTAAAAATGTTTCAAATTTTGCGGTTCTTCAGCGCAAAAATGAAATGAAAGGAGTTATACTTTATCCAAAAGTTCTCATGATGAGATACAGTAAAAAATACAGTGAAATTTTTGTCCAGAGTTTTTAATAAAGGTTAGTTATTTGTATGAAAATTAAGTCATATCTGAAAACTGGACCATAGTTTTCATGCAGAGTTCATGGGTAATGCAGTAAAGTCCCTTTTAAGGGCTTGCATCTACTTTTATGCAGCAGATTGGATTATAGCAGAGATTTTGTGCAGGTCTAACATTCACATTATTTTGTCTTCCAAAACCAAATTCCTCAGCTGTCAAGAAAATACTGTGCATTCAGCAAAAGTCTGATTTTGGGAGGTAATGGGCCCAGTGAAACACTAAATCCAGGTCCACACAGCAGTGCATGGTGCTGGTTATGTGTTTTAGCAGAGCTTTGAACTCTTGTTCCAAGTCACGTCCATCAAAATTCATTGTTTGGGAGCATGCTGTGATAAAATGATTTTTTTTGTAATTTGAGACTGACGAGTCCCACTCATTCAGCTGCCTCTCATCCCAAATCCTTGCCTCAGTGCCTGCACCTCTCTTTCTGTGGTGTGATGCCTCCACCTCTTCCCTCTTCCTCATGACCTTCCCATTTGTCTGCCAAAACCCACCACAGGCACAGCCACAGCAGCCCATGTGCTCAACGGCTGTGTCCTTGTGCGTTTGGCACAATCTGCCAAATATTAATCTCATGGGTTAGTATTTAAGTGTCTTAATGTGTCCTCACTTTTCCAGTGCATGTGCAAAACTGAATGTCTCCAGCAGTTAAACAATGCTGTCTTTTAGCAGCACATTCTATTCCTAGTATATGTGCTGCTGCTTTCAGTGAGAGGATTATGTGCTATTCAGTTTAATAGCAAACATCAATATTTTTCAAAGGCATGAGAAATGTTGGAATTCTGCTGTGGTTTTCCTGTGCTTTTGGCTGGATCTGTGCAATGTGGAGGGTGACAGAAAATCCTACTAATACTAGTGGCACTGTAACAATTTCCTTTGCAGCAATGGATTTCTACATGATGTTCTGATGTGGAAGCAGTGACATTTTGCAAACAAAAGATTATTCTAAAATCAAAATTAGCTGTGCAAGTCTAACTTCGAAGTCAGGAAATTTCCTGTTTTCCTAACTTTGCTCCTAGTCTCACAAAATATTCTTTGTAAAAAGGACATAGGCAGCAAAAGAGAAACAATGTGCAAGTTGCTGTAAAATATCTTGATGATCACATGACATCAACACCTGAAATTACAAGATTCACAGCCGAAAGTGTGAATCCTATTTAATGAAAATGTAGGTCAAATTAAAAACTGTGTCTTTAAATATAACCAGGGTTGTATTTAAGCAATACAAACCCTTAAATTTTTCAGTCCTCTCCTGACATGTTTTTATTTTACTATTAATTTTCATTTAAATACTAGAAAAAATAGTGGACTAAAATTTATTCTGCTTTTACAGAAAAATTATTATGTTCAGAAACTTATGAATACAGAAACAGAAAAGTAACAGGCATACAGCAAGACAAAAGAAGTAATTCAAACTCACAGAAGAAAAAAAAAGAAAGCAGAAATATCCCTATAAATTTAATGCTCATCAAATAACGAAAAGAAATGACAGGAAGTAGAACAGCCATAATACCAAAAAACAACAAACAAACAAAACAACAACTGTGAGGGCTAGAGAAGATTAAATAAAAAAAAATCAGCAACACAAAAGCAACCTGTGAGAAACCAGTACAGTGAAATCTGTGCACCAAATGAACAATTATCTGCTTGTACTGTACATTGCTCTGAAAAATACCTTCTGCAATCAGTAATAAAGAGTACGTAAAAAACAACACAGAAAATGCAACAATTTACAGAGGAAAATATTCAGTCTAGATGTTACTGTCCTGTCAATCTAAGTATTAAAAAATAGATATCTATGAGCAGAATGCATGTATAAACTTCTGAAGATAAATCATATAGACAGAATGGTACAGAGGAGAATTTCCACAAGTTTTAAGAGCAAGATAGTTCTGGTAACACAAAAAAAGCATGATGCTGAATAATTCACCAAAATTAAAGAAAGATAAAACTAAAAATAAACAAACAAAAACCAAAACAAACAAGCAAACAAAAAGAGAAAATCAAATTGGGTTATCTCCAGCCTGGATTCGCAAATAACTGTGTTTTTTTCAGCAGTATTATCTTGGACCTATATATCTGAAGTCTATATAAAGTCAGAATCTAGCATTTTATTTTTTCACTGGATCAAGCTGTTTCACTCAATTCTCAACAGCTGCCAGAAGTCTGTATATGACACATATTGCCTTGGGTTTTTGAATTGCTTTGTTTTACAGACTTGTAAGTGTTTTCAATAATTTCCTCCTGTGACTTAAGTCTGCTGCCCAGACACACCAGAAACAAGTGAACTCAAAATAGTAGGATGTTATAGTGAATGGCATAAATCAAATATTTTGCACAAAAGGAGCTCTTTTTATAACACAAGCTGTTCCACCTCCTGTTAGTATATTCATATTTCTAAATTTATCAACAGCATGAATAAAATTTTGTGGACTCTGAGAGCTTCTAAGTTTGAGGCATCCAGAAACTCAGGCTTAGATGGCTCAGTGAAGGATCCAGGCTGTGAAATACACTGGAAAGCACCCAAATGAAGCCTGTGCTCTTTGAAATACATCGAAGAGACAGGGAATATCAGAAATATTTATGCATCACACAGTGGGGATCTCAGTGGCCTCTTGGGGATGGGCTATGAGCAGGAGCAGTGAAGACTCCAGCTCCCTTGCAGAAGTATTTTCCCTTACCAGGGCTTAGAAGTAATGCACAAAGAATTCCCATCTCTTCCTTTTTGGATGCCCATAGTGACTTCTTCCAAATGGATGATTCACAGTGTCTTTCTTAAGAACTTAATGGAAAAAGAAGTTAGGTCAGATTTAGAAGTGTATGGAAATAAACATAATGAAAAAACTGGTAAATGGAACGTGCTTACATCTCTCCTGAGTACTGTGACAATGACCTACTCCTCACACCTCCTGGGAAATGAGTGAGAGGCTTGGAATCATAGAATTATAGGATCACAGAACCATAGAATCATGAAGGCTGGAAAGACCTTTAAGATCCAACTGTTAACCCAACACTGCCAAATCTACCACCAAGCTGTCTTTCAAATACCTCCAGAGATGGTGACTCAACTTCCCTGGACAGCCTGTTCCAGGGCTTGACAACAGTTACAGTTTGCATGAAGAAATCTTTCCTAATATCTAATCTAAATCTCCTCTGCTGCAAAACCAGGCCATTTCCTCTCAACCTATCACTTGTTACTTGGGAGAGACCAACCCTCACCTAACTACAACCTCCTTTCAGGAGCCTTTGTTTCTCCAGCCTGAACCACACCAGCTCCCTTAGTCACTCCTCATCAGAACTGTGCTCCAGACCCTTCACCAGCTCCACTGCCCATCCCTGGACATGTTCCAGCCCTGCAGTGTCCTTGTAGTGAAGGCCCCACCACTGAACACAGAACATGAGAGGCCTTACCAGTGCTGAGTATAGAGGGACAATCACTGCCCTGTCCTGCTGATCACACTCTTGCTGAGACTGGCCAGGGTGCCAGTGGCCTTCTTGGCCACCTGGGCACACTCCTGCCTCATGTTCAGCCAGCTGATAACATCCACTCCCATACAACATTCCTTGTTTTACCTCCCTTAGCACTTCTGTCCTTACAGCCTCTATTTTAATCAGAGTAAATTATATGTAGATACTGAATGTGCTTTGCACATCTGCTCTTTACAGAACGCATGCAGACTGCAGGCAGAGACAGTGCTGCAGAGGAAATGCAGATTTAGCTGCAGGTAAACACACAGAACTGTTTGACCAGAGCCTTGAAAATCACACAAATTACAGACTGAAATGGGAAGAGCGGTTCTAAGGCAAGGAGTAAAATTTGTGTGTGTATGTGGGAAGAATTTTGGGGTGAGCAGTTGGAATCAGTTTAAACTAAATTTGTAGTGCATCGTAAAGAGGGCTTTCTGAACCTGACCACTGTCAGGGAAGGGGAAGGGGTTGAATTGGTAAAGTGGGTGTAGTGTCAGCAAAGAAAGAGAAAAGTCAAAGGACAGCTTTTTTTTATTAAAGAGCTGCAGTCTCTGGGACTGAAGTACTTGACATGAGAAAAAGGTAGGGAAAGGGATAGAAAATATCTGAATTCAAGGTCGGAAAGATGCATTGGGATGGAACAGGAATGGGACACAGTGGAGTTTGGTAGGAACAGAGCCAAAATGAGATTATAAAAAATATTTCCCTTCTAGCTGAAGTTTGTTGCTTTTAATTGAAAAAGAATAAGCTTTGAAAATCAAGAGGCTTTCTGCTTTCAGACTGAGAACTAAAAAACCTCAGAGCATCTTTAATTATCAGTGCAGTATCTGTGCCTTCTCAGATGCTTCATTTCCTTCTTGACTGTGTGCAACAGTGGCATACAAAAAGGATCACAAACCCATTAGGATTGAAATGAGAGGGAAAGTGGAGTTCTTGAATAACTTCTTTCCACTTGGGGAACTGAAAATAAGCACCCTAGTGAGTTTTTAGAAGTACTTGATTCTTTTTTTTTCTTTTTTTTTTATTTTTTGAAAACTGTCTTACAGCCTTCTCATTTGAATGGACTCTGTGAGTGTTTTCCTGGACTCAAAAGCACTTTCACATTCAGATGCCAGTGATCCATGGGGGGGACCATGCACCAAGCTGAAATGCTGCCAAGCCCACAGAAGCATTGATGGTCATGAAAAACTAGAAATACATATCAGCTTCCTGTATGGGTTATATCTAAACAAAATAAAAATTTCATCTTTAAAATCATTTTGGTTCTTTCACTTTTGCAGGACATTGATGAGGTTTTTCATGATAAAAACTGATATTGCTACATGTGCTTATGTTGTCTTCCTGTTCAGAAGACAAAAAGGAAGGTATCCTCCCACCTCACCTAGTTCTTCTCATTTCTGGATGAGCAGTATTTTTCATTTCAGGAAAAGGAAGTGTAAATGAGGATGTTATGCTGAACACAGCAGAGAGCAACCAAATGTAAACATTTTTCTGAAATTTGTCAACAGTGATATCATCACCACTTGACTGATTTATGTCACTGCCATGTAGGTGAGTTCATAAAGAATCCTTTTGATTTGTGTATGATTTTGTATATTAGTATCACTGAAACAAATAAAATTCCAAGGCAAAGCTTTGATGATCAGCACAAAATCTAAATTAACCATATCTTAGATAGAAATATATCACTGAAGCAGGTTGTTTAAATTGTTTAAGTTTGGCTTAAGCAATGTGCTCTTGCAAGACAAGCAGCCTAGGACATCTTGTAAGGTACAATGCCTGTTCAACAATTGCAAAGTACATTAGTGGTACTGATGGGTTCAAAGCTCAGGGGTGGTCTTGGCTAGTAGGACTGTCTCTATACAGACCTTTCACCCAGAAGGGTTATCACAGAACCATAAAATCAGAGACTGGTCTGTGTTGGAAGTGACTCTAAAGACTATCTAATTTCAACCCTCCTACCCTTGGCAGGGACTTCTCCCACTAGACCAAGTTGTTTAAAGACCCATCAAACCTTGGAACACTTCTAGGGATGAGGCATCCAGAGGTTCATTGGGTGGCATCTTCCAGGGTCTCATCACCCTCTCAGTTAAGAATTTCTTCCAAATTTCTTAAATAAATCAGCTTACTTTCAGGTCTTTAGAAATACCTTAGATCTGATTCCACAGATGAGCACATTTCAGTTACTAGACTATAGTCTGGCCAAAAGCACTAACGCAAACCTTAAATATCTCCAGTTATTTTAAGGGACTTTTATTCTAGCATGTAGCTGAAATATTTTTTTAAACACCTGTGTCTTAGCATATATAGGTGAACATACATTTAAGTCATGTTGCTCAATTTGCCAATCCCTTTACCATGTGATAAACCATGCCAAACAGAGATCCAAATGTCTTCATTTTTCAAAACAAATAGGAAAATATTAGTCTTATAGGTAAGGATGAATATCAGCATGAATTATCAATGATGACATCCAAATATTGGCATTTTGTTGTGTTAGCAGAGCCAAATAAGTGTACAGAAGAAATAAAAAAAAGTAAGTGAAACAGTCTTTTCCAATATTTTTCTCCTTTTGCAGTTCAGTTCTTTCAAATTTATATTAGCTTATCCTTTCAAAACCATTCCTGACCACTGCAAAGGCATTTTTTTCTCTAGATAAAATTAATTAATTCTGAGAGGTATTTCAACAGCTCTTGAGCAGATGTTTTTAGTTTTAAATGGACCCTGCAGACTCAAAACTAATTTGCTGAATTTTTTCACCGTAGAAAGGAAGTTAATGAGTGTCTGCGAGCACATTCCTTTCACCTTCAGTCAGCTTACTGTTTTACAGTGCTTTTAGCACCCATGTAACAACAGTCTCATTTTAAAAAACCTCAAAATCTAGTAACAATTCATTTTGATATATTCCATGAAAATTATTGCATGTAGGGTTCTTTCCTTAGAATATACTAAATCTTGTATGGTATCATTTTATCTGAATGACTGATCAAAATTTTTGACATAAAAATGATTCAATTTTTTTTGGTTTTTTGCCTTGAAATAACTGAAAGAGAGCTCTGCCATGATAAGCCACTAGAAGTCATATTATTTGCTGCATCAGTAATTAGACAAAATGACCAAAATAATTGAGTCTACAAATGACCTTTTAAAGTATTCCTGAAAAAGAAATCAGTTCTTATAATATATTTAGACCAGCAATTAGTGTATTATTTAATTGATGCAGAGTCCATATATCTGCTGATTTATAGGTATACATTTGATTTTTTTTGTATAACTGTAGCATCACATCAGGATTTCCCTTCACTGCAAAGGAATTCTGATTTCTAAACTTCAGGGACTTGATTTTGATCCAGAATGAGAGCCTGCCCTGCATTCAGAATATCCACTGGAGAGAAAAAACAAACAAGCAAAACAAAACCCAAAACAAAACAAAACAAAACTCAAAACAAAACTAAAAAACACAAAAACCCACGCAGACAAAACCCCTCAGCCTTACAAATTTTCACCTGACTTTTAGCTACAGGTAAGATGATTTAATTTGGCTCTTCCTTGGCCAAAGAGTGGAGACTGCTGCCTTCTGCTGCCTTCTTCATGACATGTATGCATGATAGAGATGGTAATACATCAAAATTCTGGTGAATAAACAGCATAGTTCTTACTATGCTGTCCCTTGTAGGCGCACCCACAGCAGATAATAAAATTCAGATGTCTTTACAAAGCATTAACTTAACTGGAAAAAACAAATCTGCTAGGAATGGCCACTCACAGTATGAGGTCATTGAGACACAGTCTTCTGTCAAAATTTGTACAACATTATGGCCAGAGTGTCAGGGACTGAGAGGAAGGTCTAAGGAACTGAACACTACTTTTCTCAGTATAGGTCATTACTGAAGAACAGAATCTAGTTAATAGTAATGTTACACATATGCAGTTGATAACACAAATTCTTTTTAACAGTGTGTGACCCTTGCTCACTTCTTCCCTGCATGAGTAGAAATCTAATTAACAATATCAGCATTGAAGAATTGCCCAATCTGTAGCAAATAAGGCCGTAAATCTGATATTAAAAAAAAACCCACAAACATAACACCAGGAGCATAGAAGAAAATCTTTAAAAAATATATGCTATGAATAAAAAATATAAACAGCAGTAAACTGTTTTCAGAGAACAAGGATGCTTGAAAAATGTTTGAGTAAATATATGGGCATGCAGGTTACATAAAGATCTATCCTCCATATATGTTCTTCAGTCTCAGAGATTTTTAAAAGGATCTTTCTGTAGTTTCCACAAGTTAAAAAAATGAGACTCCATAGTTAAAGTTTGAGTCTGTATTCTGATTAATTTACTCCAGTTGGATCCTGTCCTGCTCTTCAGTTAATTTTCAGTAATTTCAGTGATACTGTTCATAAGGTAAAGGTGACTAGATCTGGACCTCTAAAAACAGAGCCATACTTCCACACGGATTGTCAGGTCTTGGTCTCCGAGGAACATCAGTGTCTTCTAAAGCAATATCAAGTGCAAGTTGCAGCTCTTCATCAGGTTGTATGGGTTTTCAGGCAGAGATACTTCAGAATTTTTAGATACTATTAAGGAAAGATCTGTTCCATTTTTTCATCTGAGCTGGCCAAACCTCAGCAGCACTTCTGTGAGCTCCAGATGCTGTTATGCCTAAATTTCCAGTGCACTGGGTTCCCGTAACTGGAACCAGCTCAGACATGAGTAACACACTCCCCAACAGCTTTCTAGTCCATAAGCTTAAAGAAACAACTGCCTCACCTAGCAGCACTGCATACTTTGGTCCAAATATCACTGTTTTAAAAAATATACAAAAGGGCATGGTAATTTTGGCAAGCTTTTTGAGACTTATTGCTCCTGTCAGTTGCAGACTGTGGGAGTTTTCAAAGTAAAAAATTCAGCGGCTCAAGGGATGAATGGCAAAACTCTTAATGATGATATGCAGGCCTCCAGAATTTTAAGAAAGGAATCTTTTTTCTGTCTCAAAGTTCGAATTAAAACTGATTATATTAATTTATACACCTAGAAATATCTTTATACTTCATTTAATTTCAGAAGAAAGGACCAAAATAGCAAAAAAATGTAGTCACTTAAGAACAAAAGCGTGTGGTTCAGATCCTTTATTCTGATGTATTTTATAGCATGCATCTGCTGCATCTGTGGGAAGCCAATCTGAGCTTGTTTCTTTGTCCTCACTCTGGTACAACAAAGAGCACTTCACAGGGAAACCTCATAGGAATGGAGAGAGCCACACCTGTACTGAGTTCCAGCATCATTACTACTGTATAAAAATGAGCTTTAAGTTCATTTAGTACGTAAATCAAGACAGCAGCATGTGGCTTAACTGCACAGCAAGACTGTACCAGAAACCCATGGGTCTGATGTTTGCAGTCTTCCTGGAGCCATAAATACAATTGCAGCTGCCATGTCAATACCAGCATCTACAGCACCACAGTCCTGCATTACTTTGCAGTTTTATTCAGGCATGGATGCTCGAGTGTGTTTATGGAGATTCAGGGTTGTTTATGCACTCATCATTTGCTGTGGCTATTTAAAGATGGGTTCTGTCCCTCATGGGGTTTTCTAAAGCATTTGAGTAAACTTGGTACCTTGATTCCAAATCAGAATTTTTCAACAAGCTGCTGAAAATCTATGACTATTTTTCTCTGGTTAGTTGTTAAATACTCCTGAAATCAGCTTCTACGTATGTACCTAAAGATAAAAGTTTTGTTATTTTTAAGTGACATCTGCTCCAAACCATCCCCTGCTGTCCAACCAGTCTCTATATGCTACATAAGTATGGTATAAATAAAAAAAAAAAAAGCTAGAAGTGATCAAGAATTCTCCAGATACCATTTGCAGTCTTGTAATTCTTCAGGGAATTCTCCAAAAAGTCTTCCAGTTCAAACCCTGGCTCCCAGGTTTGTTAAGCAGCCTTTTCCTGGCTCTGTGAAACTCCTCAGGCTGCCTCTGATGCCGTGGGGCTGCTCCATACAGTGTTCTGACTGTTGGACACTTCTTCAGAAATAAAACATATTGAAAGTCATTTGGGTGGTTACCCAATCTGCAGAAAAAATACTAATAAAAGGTGCATTTTGTAGTCCACATTTCCTATAGCCAAAATTGCCTCATCTATTTCTTACTTGAGTTTACCTGGGTCACTGATCATTACATTTTCTTGGACACAGACCAGTTAAAATTTTTTTTGTCTAATTTTTTGCCATTGATAAACATTCAAGCCCTCCGTACCTTTCATTTTTCTGTGCCAACCCTGAGAAAGACAACATCCCTTGAATTTGAATTCTGAGGAACTATGAAGTCAGATAAAAGTCTGTGCACAGAATAGGCATATTTCAGCTCTGGTAAAAAGCTATGTTTAAATGACAGTTTCATTTTTGTGATTTATATGCTCATATATGCAAAAAGTCAAGTGCAGTATTGTAGATCTTTACTTAATTGCTTTTACAACTTGATTTACTATGGGTCTTAAAGTAGCCCAAACACTGGCTCATCTTTTTAATAAAGAAGTTACAGAGTTTTTTCCAGGCAAATCTGTTCTGGAAATCTGCACCTTTCTTCTTTATTTGTTTTACTGTCACTCAGAGAATGAAAACGTATATAAACAAGACATCCATGAAATTCCATGCATTGGTGTCATAACTCCAGGGGCTTTGAATCTTCATATTTGAACAGTTCACTCAGCCATCTGACTTGATGGAGCACAGATGTCTATGATATCACTAAGTTCTTTGGAAGACAGGGCTTATTATTCATTAACATTGAATATGTTTCTGTTTAATATGTGTTCTTGAGATCTAATTCCCAGTGTCATCTAGGATTCTTTCTGCAGATAAAGAACAAGTTAATACAGCTCTGCTGGCACTTAAAGACTCAATCCCAAAGCCAGCAAGTGGAATTAATCTAACTAGGTAGTTTATTGTGGATTCTAATAGCCTATATGAATTCAAAATTTGATCAAACAAATTAATGGAAGAAACCAATCAGGGTTATTAACTATAAACCTCAGGAAATCTCATGGTGTTCAGAAAGAATTCTGCTATTCATTTCCTGTTGATACACTTTTTCCTATACAGCTGTTTTTATCACTTACATAAACAGGGAAAATTTAGACCATCTTTTAGTCTGATTCATTATGGCTCTTTATATAGACTTATCTATATTTTGGAGAAAGAAATAAGAATTCATAGAAAATGGTTTACTCATATCAGTAAATGAATAGAACTTTCAGTGTAATGAGAGCAACACAAGGAATACTAAAATAACACAAAAAAATACTAAATCAGTGGTAAAAGTCCTTTGGATTTCAGTGAAGACTCAAATCAGTGATGAACAATACTACTACTGGAAAAAAAAAATCCCAAAATGTCACTACTAGAGATATGATGCAAGCCTAAAACTGCAAACAATTTGTAAATCCCAAAGTTTTATTTCTTGTATTGGGCAAGCCCTTTTGTTCTTCACCTTGGTTTTGGTGTATGAAAATACTCCATTGACTGCATGCTGAGATATACACAACATTTAATTTGTTAAAATTCCACTCTGTCCTGAGCCCAAGGTGTTTGGAAGACTGCTTGCTCACTGCTGTGGAAATTCCAATGTCACTACTAAAATCAGAGCTCACTCTCTCCTGTTTAAAGTTCTGTCACAGCTCCTAATATATCAGTACTTCCTGAATTAACAACAAAGGGAGATCCAGACTTCCCCATTAAAGTAACTAGGGAAGCATTCCTGACTTTTCCCTGCTTTCTCTCTGCCACTGTTACCTGAACAGATGGGGACTTTATTTTGGGGCATCCATATTTCTTACCACATCCTGTGACTGCAGTTTATATTAAATTCCTTTCTTATCTCTCTAATGTCCAGTCTAGCTTTATGCCACAGTCTCTTTATGGGAACAAAGTGAGTGTTGATTGAAGCAGCATAACCAATCATTTATAACCCCTCTAAAAACCAATAAATGCTGATGTGGTCATATGTTGTTTCCAAATACACCTTAACGAATATATTTAAATCAAAGTCCAGTTAAAGTTAATTTAAAGGATAAATGGTTAGGAATGAAAATTAATGTACAAAACCAACCATCATTAGATTGCTGCTCTGCAGAATACACAGAGTCTTGAAACATAATTAGTGTCTAGAAGTTTAATAATCCAGCTGCAATTTATTTATGTTAACCAATCTCTCAAGCTTTTAAATTCAAGATACTTTGAAATCAGATCTTAAAAGTCTCCTGAAACTCCTGGTAAATTGTCACAGCTCCTTAAAGTAATGCAATTACGTTTCTCTGAGTTCATAAAAAAGTAACAGTTCATTTCTCCTTCTCCTGACTGCAGAAAAATCTGGAAATAAAAATTCTAGAGCTCAAAAGCTAGAAGGGGATGAAAAAAAGGCCCAGAATATCTTAACTTTAGATGATATTTAAAGGAATCCCATGATTTGGGAAGTTTGACTCATATTCATGAGTAGTTGAGATGAAGATAATCACAGATATTTCGTCTACTAGTAGCACATGTACAGCAGCATAACATACTTTGTTCAGGTATGAAGGTTTAAATATTTTAGCACAAATTAAGGAGCAGAATATGCATTTGTAGAGTCTGAAACCATATTGCTAGTACACACCCCAGATATGTGGGTTGCTACTACTGCTCCCCACTGATTATATTTACACAAAGAATGCTGTGTGTGCTGTCATCACATCTTTGTGTTGCTATAGAGAATACCATGTCATGTACATTAATTAAGTGATTCTACCCTTTGTCTATCCTAGACAAGGAAGCCAAAGACTGCATGTATCCATGCAGATATCCATCTTGATGTGAAGTGGGGAGGAATCTTTCTAAAAATTAAAAATAACATAGCCATAAAAGTGAAATTTCATCCTGATTTTTAGTGGAAATGAGTTTTAAATTTTAATTCTAAACAAAAACTGAGCAAGGATATTTACAAAATCATTCAATATCCTAAGGAAAATACAAGATAGTATAACACAACCACATTTGTCTTCACAAAAGTTTAGAAAAGTTTTCATAACATATATTTATGTATAAAATATCAAAACAGAACTTGGTTCTTTATTTTAATGTCTTAGAACCACTCTATTCATAACCCTCAATGGGAAATAAATTACAGTTTTCCTTTTTTTTTTGTCCTGAAATATACACAAACATATGGATACACTGTCAGGAAAAGAGATTCAGTCTATGGTAGAGACATTAAGATGCAATCTACATCTGTGCGTTCACAGTGGGCTTCAACTAACGTTGGCCTTTTTACCTGTCCTCAAAATCCAGATCCTGGATTCACAGATCCATTTTCTCTGAGGATTTACATTTAACATGCCATTTGCATTGACCACAGAGGAGGCTGGGCACCTTACTTTCTTAGAGTGAAAGCTAAATGAAATTAAACTTTCCTTCTTTCCAAATACAACATTCAAATATATTAATACTTTTAAAAATTAACATTACAAAGATGTCTTCATCCACGTGCAGTGGATATACTATTTGATAGAAGATATAAATTTAGGGATAACTATTTATTCCTTTTAAAGTACTTTGACTGCAGAAGTTCTACAGTTTAATATTTTTAGTGGTTTATAGCTCAAAGCAGTTTGTTTCTCAGTGACAAACACAGATGTTTCTTATAAATAAAGTTATAGTAATTAAAATTTGAGTGCAGATTAGATTTTTTTTCTCTGAAGTTAAAACTGACAATAATGGGTTACATTCAAAAGTGCTTCACTGCATTCTGAAGGGCTGCAGATCCCCAGCCCAGCAGTGCTGCCAGCAGCCCAGCTGCTGTTTGAGGTCTATTGTGTGGGGCCCAACTTACCTGAAACTGCTCCCTGCACTATGCAGCCTCTCGAGCTCTCTTCTCAGCAAAAGTTAGGCTTGTGACTCTCCCTAACTCAGTGCTCCCATGAGAATGAAAAGCACAAGCCGATCCCCTCCCCACTACCTCTTCCAGTGAGTGGGACAAAAGGCAGGGATCATGAGCTGGAATAAGAAAAATTTACTGGAAACAGCAATGAGATAAGAAATAGTAACAGCAACAATATTAAGAACAAAAGAATACAAAAAAAAAAGGGTGATTCACATAAAAAAAATTGCTCCCTGACTGGAACTCATGAGGAGCAAGTCTTGGGACATCAAACCACATTTTTGTTCCCAACTCGAGATACACTCTACTCTTGCCTGGAAGTGAGAATCCCTTACTTCAGTCCTCCAGTCCTGATGTGAGTGATACAGAATAGCAGCCCAGTCATGCCCACAGGGCTCCAGGCTCTGCCACCTCACAGCTACTGCAAAAAAATTAACTCTGTCCTGGCAAAATCCGGGACAACTTGGAAGAATTGCTTACCAATCCTACCAAGTTTGAATGCTACTGGGTCTGAGATCCAAAGCCTTGTGGAATAAAAATTTAACTGTTTTTTCAAAATACAAGTTAGCCAAATGAAAGTCATCATTTCACCCTGCAAAGCTGCTTTGTTTGTATTCTCAGAAAATCACTTCTACAATGTGGCTACTACTACTCATTCCATCACACATTTTTCATAGGAAACAAATTCTATCATTTTCTCATCCAAGTACAACTTTCTGACTAGAATAGCTCAAATAACACTTTTCCAGAGACTTCTTCTTAGGGACACCTTGGGTTTTATGATTCACCTACCCAGTTGCTTCTAGTAATCACAGAAAATAAACCTTTAGGCTTCACAAGGTTTCCAAATCTTTTCACTTTCGCTTTAGATAATGCAAGAAACTAAGTATATATAAATCTAAACTCCTGTAATGACTTCTTTGCATCATCCAGTTTTAAATCCAGTAAAGCCCTTTGCATAGATTAAAAGTGTCTGTTCTTATTTCTACTTTGTGGGCTTTTGTAGAGAAGTGTTCCTAGTTGCTAGTTGAACAAGACAAGCAGAAGAAATGAGTGCAAGAACTGAATGCCATTTGCAAAAAAGGTAAGCCAAAGCAAAGCACTCACTAAACTACCTTTCACTAAAAGAAAGTGTAAATGAGCAAGGTTTGAATCTAAGAAAAGGAAAACTGCAGATCCTTATTGTGAACCGCAACCATTCCTAGTAATCAAAATAAAATATTTTTAGATTTTAATCAATGCACTTTCCCATGGAGATGCTAATTATCACTGATGTTCTTCCTCTATCTCATTCCTTGAACACCCAAAGACTGAAACCTCCTATGAGATCAAAACCTCACCCTAATGTGAACATTTGGCCCATCCTTGTAAGCTGTTTTGAGAATTTTTTGCCTTTTTTACTACAGATCTTGTGATCAATCAGTGTGTCATGGGTAGTTCTGGTACTTGCAAAGCAGATAGCCTCCCCTCTTCATATACATGCTGCCAAACATTTTATCATGTGATTTCTAATTCACAATCTTCTGGTAAGGGATTCCTGCTAGTTTTTCTGACCTAGGTAAATTTACATTGAGAGTTGACTTGTATAACAGAACTGAACTTGAGAATGTGTATGTCATTACCTAGCATGCCCTTTCAGCTTGTGCCTGTAATCATTTTCCAGCACTGCTCATGTCAGAGAAAGCTGAAAAACATACTTGTAAAAATATGTGCAGAATTGAAAAAATAAAACCACCAGATTAAACAGTACCAGTTAATTCAAACATCAAAAAAAAAGTTTCATTACACAGATACATAGAGCCACCTCCAAAAATAACACTTCCTGTGGCAGATACACATGTAGGATGGAAAAGAGGCCAAGAGGAGCTGAGTCTAAATGATTAATGCATCCCAGCTTGGCAGTTCTACAGGCTGTTCAGAGTATCTTGTCTTGTGCTGGAGATGCATTTCCACATTTACCTTTTTATGGACAAAATGACCTCATTCTACTTTCAGTCTTTTCCACAACCATAAATAGATAGATATTCAGGCACCTCATTTTTCCTTTCCATTTTAACAACAGGCAGGTCAGACCTTTCTGAGCGCTGGGATGGAGTATATTAACAACAACACACTAGTTCAGTCTGGTTCTGTCCTACAGCTCTTCAATGGAGTGTTCAGAGCTAAGAGATTTTTATGGACAGAATATCAATCTGAATTCTGGATACTTCACTACTGACATGACAAGTGCCATTGTTTTCCTATAAAATGCTGACAGCCATCTAGAATAATAAGGAAATGAGCAGAAGTCTCTTCAGATGAAATGAATACTTTTTAATTACTAGTCCTACATCTGAAAGCAAGCCTTGCAGAGGATTTTGGGCAATTTACAGTTTTTCCATCTCAGAGATCAATGGGAGGATTTTTAAACTATTTCATCCTTCCTATAGAATTAGCTAGCAAGTAAGTCTGGCATGAAAATTTCCAGTTTGTAACATTTATTCTCAATATTTTTCTTTGGACATTCATATTTTGGTTTTTTTTTTAATTTACCAAAGGTTGCCCTGATGGAAAAGAAATAGCTCTCAAATTAACATTTTAAATAGGTTGTTGATTTTTTACAACACAATAGTCAAAATGTTGTTTATTCTTTTTACTGGTTTCCAAACTCTGTGGTAATCATTAAACAAATCAGCAAACACATGAGGAACTAAGTTTTGTCAGAATTAAAACGTCTTACTGTGTATTTTCACATTTTATTGCAGCTAATTATACTGACTTTTTTGAGCTGCCTGAATTCTGATGATGACCCTTATATTCTTATATCTAACATTTTAGAAAAACAAGCAAAACAAACTGTGACACAAATAACTAAAAACATAAAACTAAACCACAAAATAAAATGTATGTACCTGTTATACAATACCAGCATAGCCCCAATACATTGATAATCAGAAAATTTTATTTCTGCTTCAGATTTTTGTATCTGGATCTTGTCTGCAAAAAGGAATTAGAATGTTTGAAGAACCAAGTCAAATATTAACATAAAACATTTTCATTCACATAAATGAATCCCTGGAAGAGGAGATGAAATTGAAGGCTAGAGATATGAGATTGAGGGCTAGGCAAAGCTCTGGATAACCTCTTGTAGTGCTGGTGGTGCTAGATTTGCGGTAGTTTGGACTAGGTAACTTCCAATATTTTCTTCTATTTGACTCTAAAATTAATTGATTTCAGCAAGATCAGCTGCTCTGCCTTAAATATGTATAAAGAGCATACTTACAAGGTCTGATGTCATACACTTTACACTGATTTTCATGCAGATGCAATTTACAGTGACTTAGTGTATATCGTAGAACAATATCTTTCCTCAAAATTCTGACCAACACCAGATTTCTAAAGCCAAGTTCTGTTGATTAGATTTAAATAAGAACAGTATTATGGTTTGCCATTCAGTTAGTTGAAACACTGTAAGTGACTTAATATCAGCTATTCTGCATTCCTTTCTGCATTCTACTCAAATACTTACGTTGAATGACATTTTTGTACTCTTGGCTAATACAACTAATTAGAAATCCAAGTATACAATACACAATTGGCTAAGACACCAACATCATCTGACTAGAGCATTATTATGACTAGAGACAATGACAAGGCCTTTCAAACGCAATTACAAAGTACTGTGTTATATCAATTATGGGCTTTAAAATTGAATTAATTCAATACTGTATGACCAAGATATAGGGGGGGACAGGGGAGGGGGAGAAGGAAGTGAGAGACATCCTAACAGAGCTCTGTTTTGAAACATATACTTGTTTGCAGTTTCTTATGCAACACAGGTTCAGGAAATTATTTTATCACCTAATTTCCCCCAACAGCATTTGTTCTGAAGCTAAGTAGTAGGAGCTCTAGAGTGCCCCATGCTTTGCTGATTGTAACCCTGGTGCTCTGCAACTAATAAGGCCCAGATGGGGCCAAGAAAAAAATGAATTGAGCTGGCTAGGAAGGGACTGATTTATAGTCCCACTCATTCTTCTCCTCCTCCAAAACAAACAAAGTTAAGGAAAGGCAAATCTACTTGGCTGCCACATAAATCTCCATCCTGTGTGACATGTGTACACTCTTAGAAGTCTCAAAATGGAGCAAGAAAATGAGACCATCAGACGTGTTCCTCCTGAGTACAGACTGCTCCGTAGCTAGTCCAGCTGCTGTTTCTCTCTTGGAGCCATGGCCTTGGAGGAGCATCTGGCCTTAGAGGGATAGTAGAGTCAGGAAAGCTGTGTGTGATAGCTCAATTAAATGGGATGTATTTTCTGTGTGTATGGTAGGGCTCAGGCTCTCCCAGTATCTAAAAGCTCTAGTAAAGCAGAAGGCCAGCCTATTTGTTAGTTTCTGTCTGCTCACACAAATTGTCTATACAAATATGGTATATTTGGCATATTATGAATAACCGGATAATGCATGAAATTAGGTGTGTTTCCTTTAAAATAAATCCCATCTAGATATAGAAATAAATCATTCTTTCACATACAAAACCACTCATACACAATTTTTGCCCTTTCCACAACAGTTTTCTTTTTTTCACCACAAAAAATAAAAAAAGGAAAAAACAGGATTTTTGTTAATGCTAAGACTCCTGTGTAAGTCAAATTTTAGAGGGTAAGTTTTTTCATCTAGCTTTCTTCATGTTTTTTGTAAATTCTGGTGGTGATCCAAGAATAATCTCATTCAGTTAAAATTGTTTTAGGAAGCTACAACTCAGTTTTACTACACCACCTGCAAGCTGGGATACAGGATTAAATGATATCTTCAGTAATATTTCCAAGATTTTTTAAAAAATGTTATGATTTGGAAATCAAATGCACATTCAAGTCTTATTTTAGCATCATAAGTAGTAGTCTGAAAATGGTGGCATCACACCCACTGTCTGCAATTTCAGTAGTATATAGAAACCCATCTCTGATACTGCTGAAGCTGACTGCATGGCAAGGTGTCTCTGATTTCACCAAAATAGTGCCACACAGCACTCAGGCAGCATCTCATCTCTAGTCTGAAACTGGCCTCCTAATTGTTTCCAGAAGCTGCTGACAAGTAGGAAGTGGTCATGAATGCATGCTGGAGTGTCAAATTTAATGTGTTAACTAAATTAAGCATCTTTCCTGTTGCCCTGGTTTGACTTGATTGGACAATTTTGTAATATTGACAGAAAATTGGTGGAGAATGTAATTGTTTCAGTTTGAAACCAAGCAGAAACATCGATTTCATGTCAATATTACAAAATTGTCCAACCAAGTCAAACCAGGACACCTGTACATGATAATCTTATGTAATTTGTGCACTTTTGTGTGACTTATTCATGTTATTTTGTACAACTTCTTGATCTACCCATGAATCTTTGCAATAAGCAGAAAGAATCAACTGTAGCTTTGTGCACTTTCTCTTAAGAAAATTACCTCCCTGCTTAACAAATCCAAGATTTTTTTTTGGAGGGACATGGCAACTTGCAGCAAAGGGACTGTATTGCAACCTACTACATGTACTACAACCAACTGAAATCGGTGTCTGAGCATTAAAAGAACAAAAAAGAGAGATGAGGGAAAAGTTCCTTTTAAGATTATCAACCAAACTAGTAATTTAATGTTTTAGAAGGAGTTAATTAAATAGTTCCTCAGCCAGCATCTATGTTGCAGCAAAGAAAGGAAGAGACACCCCCAAGGATATTCATATTGACTTGCTATGGTAGTGGAATAACTGTTAACAAAAGAACAATTCCAATGCAGGGAAAAAAAGGAATGGAAAGCATGGTCTCCATAAGAATCTCTCAAAATCAGACAGGTGAGGATAGCATCTCACGTTGCTATACACCTAAAAGAATAGGGATTATTCTGTAACTTTGCATTCTTGTCACAAAATTCTATTATGAAACCTTAGGGTTAATATTTGCCTAAGAAGATAAAAATGCTCTTTAAAAGAAAGAAAAAGGCTCTGCTGGTTGCCATCTGAAGTGTTACCAACCAACCTTACCAGCCTGAGGCTTTTGATGTGGAAAATGGGACATGAGCCAGGAATGTGGCTGGGTGATTGCTACAGAGCCTGAGACTGACCGGAGGGCCATGGATATAAAGGGATTGCATGAGAAAGGGTGGGAGGGGGGAGAAAGCTGGATCAGTGAGACCCACCTAAGCCAAGAAGCACTCTGTTTCAGCCTCCAGTGTGTTGATCTATGCTCAGGTTTAGTGGTGGACTTGGAACTGCTGGGTTAACAGTTGGACTCAATGATCTTAAGAGTCTTTCCCAACTTAAAATATTCTATGACCAAAATAATTAAAAGCAGATGGGTATGTCTTAAAAATAAACAATATAATTTTGCATTTCAACTATCCCCTTGTTTCCTTTAATAAGAAATAAATAAATAAATAAATAAATCACCTGGTGACAGAAAATCACAGCTGCCCCCAAAATTTCAAAGAGCAAACCACCAGACTAAGAATAACAAACTATTTTTGCTGCAGGAGCATCAGGGTTTTTAGGTCCTTGTTCCATTCTGTGGAGGATTCTTAATAATCTCTCATTAAGATTGACTGCTTTGCAAATGAAGCCAGCTAGAGGGTCTGATGTCTTCTGTTTGCCCTTCTACATAGAAGGCCAGCAGCAGTTGCTGTAATATTTTGTTTTTCCCTGAGTTGGTTTTGTTTGTGACACAAATGTGTAAGAGAATTATTAAGGGTAAGTGATCTACTATGATACTGCTCATCAAAACATTTTCACACTCTGCAGGCTATAAATCTATTTATGTTCCTGAGTTTTGTGGATGACTGCTGTGAAAAGTGAAGATTGTCTGCATTTTATTTGACATGTAAACTAAGCTATGGGTTCCAAATCTGTCATTATAGTGTTGAAATCTATTCTTGACACTAACCTGTACAAGTGGCAGCTCTCACAAGGAGGAATATTTTTTTTTTTCTGGAAAGCAGTGCAATTTAGAATTATAGGAGGCAAGTCTTAGTAGGGCTCTTTGCCAGTCATTTAAACTATGGCTGTCAGCTAGATGTGTAAATAAAATTCTCTCCACAGTGTACTTTTTCCCTCCTGGAAGTGCTGTGTTTAATGAATGCAGATGAATGATCACATTTCTTTAAAATGGAGATGGAGAATCTTGTGAGGGTTCATGGGGAGGAGACCTTGCTTTCAAGAATTTTGAAGTTTCAGAATTTTGAAGTTTTGTTTTTAAAAGCATAAAATTTTGCAGGTTTTGTTTTTTCTTTTAATAGACTTTTGGGGTAAAAATTAATTTCTCTGACCAGCATATTCAGAAATTAAACAACACTTATACACAAAGTAAATTTAAGACCTGGATACATTTTGTAATTGTATTAAACTCCAGCACATGTCATGATTCCTTTCCTTAGAAAGAGACTATACTGAAAATTAATACTTTTCATGTAGAATATAACAAAGAAAACACTGTACCCTAAATAATTTTGAAGCACTGCATAATTCCAGGGATACCAAGCATTCTCCTCTCTCATTGATTTCAAAACTTAAGGCATTAGGCCCCAAGTATTTTTAAAGGGAACCTAAGCTATACAAAAGTTTCATGCTTTTTCTAATGAAAATCCAACTCATTTGTTAACCAATTTAGTGTCAAGCACATCAAAATCTGAAGGATTTCCTGCAAGATTTTTGACCCAAAAATAGAAAGAAATCTCTTCTCTTTCATCCATACCAAGCTTTTGAATGGCAGTTCTCACAGCCGTGACCATGAAAACAATTAGAGAATGTGATGTCTGTAATTCCAATGTCTTTAATTCAGTCTGCAGGCACACCAAATGTGTTAATGCAGTAAGCACCTCAGCTCAGACTCTGCCCTAAAGACCATTTTACCCTAATTATATAATGACACTGGAGTGAAAACGGGCCAGATAGTAAGGAAAATTTTGACTCTTTTCCACCAACACAAACACACAGCTCCCAGAATATCAAATCTTTTTCCCTGACATAGTCTGAAAGGCAAGCTGTCCCACCTAGATCCTTTCATTTTATTCTTGAAGCATTGTGTAGCTTGGTTATGTGTGCAATTATATTTATGTTCTGAGTTAAGACCATCTCTCGTTAGGGATGTCACTGAGACTGCCATGCATGAAAAGTATCTTATTTTTCCACAGGCTGTGTTGGTTATTTGAGTCTCTCTGGGTGACTGGGGTATCAACAGGCAAGGTCACTAGAAATCCTAAATCTCAAACTCCTTCGCAAATGCTCAACTGCTTCCCCAGTTTCTTGCAAAGTCTCCTGCTTTTCATTGTGCTCTCACACCACACAATTAAAAAGAAAAGTTTTGAAAAGCAGAAAATAATTTTTCATCTTCAAAAACTCAGAAAGCTCTTTTTATGTGACTCCAAAATCCCATTGTGAGACACTGGACTCCAGCAGCCCTGGTGGGTCTGCTAAGGTCAGACTTGAAGTGACTGTGCCCAGCTGACAAAGCCAAGTAATAATTATGAATATAAACAAATAATATTACTACATTACTTCTTTAATATGTTTATTTGGGTATGGTTATGCACACTGAATCATAATTATCTGTACTGATGCTGAATCCCAGTATTTCCCCTCTTCTTTCTGGCCTAAACAATTTTCCATTTGACCTAATTTTTCACACATGTGTTAGTCCAAGGATACTTAGAAAGTAGAAAGAAAATGACTTTAAAACTCCTCAAGCTTTGAGTTTTTCTGCATTCAATAAATTGTTAAGGGATGTTTACTATTCAATATCTGCTTCTAATTTATGTACTGTTTATTCTTTCTTCCCCTTTAATAAAGAAATATCCAAGCAATATTCTGGGTATGACCAAAGACCAAAATACAGTCCTTGATCCAAAAGCCTTACAGTAAATATAAGTTTATATCATATTCATCATATTGCATTTATGTTCTCTGCTCTCCAGAAAGGAATGCAACATATTGACAGAGTAATTTGAAGTCATCCAAAGCAAGTAGGAGGAAAGAGTCAAAACCAAATTATTTTCTTCAATATCAGATAATCATATTTGTCTGGAATTTTAATCTTGTTTGTGAAGAATTCCAGTGTGAAGGACAGAAGCTTGCATATAATGTTACTTAATTTTAAAATAACACACAGAACTCAAACTGAATATAATCTAGGAAATAATAACATTAAAAAAAGATCCCTTATTTTATACAAGGAATGAAACAAAGATTTCTCAAACAGGAAAGACTCCCCCTCTCCTTCTTGCCACCCCTTTTTTCCCCTTTACCTTCATATTTGTCATCTCCCAAAAATGTTAAATCTTTATTCAGGGTGTATGATAGGTACATTTAAAACTTTGTTCATCCCAAATGGATTTATTGGAAATTGATGAACTTCTTTTTTTGTCAGTCAAAAAAATAACACTGTAGTGTTAGGCAACACTGTGAAAGCTAGCTGGTCAAAGCAAACCTGTTTCACTGCCTGTTTGCCTCTGTCTTCTACTCCTATGTGAAATACTCTAAATTAATCTTTTTCTGGAATATATTGACCTCTTCATCCTTACAATGCCAGCAGTGGAAAAAAATTGTAATTTGTTTCTTAGAATAAGATTTATAAAGAAGAAATTTATTATTTTTTATGTACCTTTTGGACTTGTAAGTAGAATAGGCTTTTGGATCTCTAAATTTCAATGGCATATGATCATTTACACTCATCAGAGGTGGGGCCTTTGGCCTTTGATTTCCTAGAGGTTGCATTAAATAGTATAATATAATTTCTATCTTACTGTAAGTGATAATAATGAATCTTAAGTGACTTTAATAAGTTTTTTAACAAAATGTAAAATTTTGCAGTTTCCTCTAGGAAGGTGGGAAACAGTTTAATAGAATTGGAAGGTAAAGAAGTAACCAGTTGATTTGACGGTTGCACAATGTGCAACTTTATCTAATATGGTATTAAATAAATTGCAGCTTTTATTTTATAAGATACTGAGATGCTGAGCATGAGCCACTTCCTATCAGTAGTAAAGGATACTTTATACCCCAGAAGAAGACGATGTTTGGTAGGCCTTTTCCACTGATTTATTGTTTCTGCTCTGGAAAATATTGCTTGGAAAAGCTGGTCTCTAGCCACTTTGGAAGAATGAGGATATTGGAAGGGTGGTAGAGGAGCAGGCCAGTGCTACGTGCCCTGTACGTGCTAGAGTTTAATCACACTCTGAGGTTTCACCTCTCCTAACTACAAGCAGATGACTCTTCAGCAACTCTTCTTTGAAACAGGTCTGAGTGCTACAGCACCAGCAGCAAGGTCCTTCACCATGATCAAAAAAGCAATAACAAAAATTCAGTGATGGATACAAGAGAAGATCCTCTGAACTGGTGGGGGATAAAAGAGCTGAAGTTTGCTGTTATTTCTGTATATTTTTGCTCTGAAGTAAGCTTGTTGTCACCTCTGTGTAATTATCTCTAGCTTTACCTCCAGCAGCTCTGTTTTAAATTGCAATGTTTTCTAAAATTAATTTTAATATAATAATGCATTGGCAGTGTCATAACCCAGCTAGAATTTATTCAAGTTTTCCATTGTAAGGATTTCTTTCCAGACGTCTGCACTAGAACTTAGTGGGGAGAAAAAATTTCTGGGGCATAAAGGATAAAATTTAGCTTAGAAAATCTTCAGTCCCAGGGAGCCTACTTTTTTCTAAACTGCTTCTTAAAAGTAGAGAGAAAAAATAATTTAAGGATTACATATAAAGTAAATTTTTAATTCCACTATCTCAACTCTGTTGACTCCTCCTGTCAAGTAAAGACAATAGGTTTTGATATGATCAATAAGAACAAATATTTGGCATACAAAACAATTTTAATGTAGTTTGGGTTTAGTTTTTTGAGGTAATGGTATTTGGGTTTCTCAGAGGGCTAGACTGGGATCTGATCCAATATATTCAGATTCATTAGCCGTGATTTTGTATCCCAAGGTAACTCTTTGGAAGAAAACAAATACATCTGGATTTCACATATATTGTAATGGAAAGCTGCAAAAGGAAATGCTAAAGTAACTATTTCATTGCTAGTGCATTAGACTGAAAATCTAACTAAAGTCAAATAGACTTAGGGACTTTAGGTAGCAACCAGGTTACCCACGTTATATTACAGTGAAGAACTTACTATTCTTTAAAATAATGCTACATATCATGAGATGATGAGAACCATATAGACTTTTCCAGGCTCATAAGTTGCATGTTTATTCTTTAAAAATAGTTTGAAATGTTGTCTTTTTCTTTTTTTTTTTCCATAGAACCTCAGAAGAATCAAATGGAGTGAAAAAAAAATTATTTTTTATTCAATATTGCTTTGATCAAAGTTGAAGGTCAAAGTCTACAACCAACAAAACAGTTGTGATCTCTGTGGGAAATGGCATGAAACTGTGCAGTCACATATGAAATACAAGCTTTTCAGTGAACACATAATTATCAAAATCTGTATTTTTTTTCTAAGCAGAGCTCAGATAAAATAAATATGTCTCTTTCTCTTTAGTGCCATTTTGTAAATACATAGCCTCTAAAGTCTGACTCCAAGGGATGCTGTTTGAAGTAATTTTCCTTTAAATTAGCAGAGGTAAAATATCCTTTTAATCCTTAGGGGGGAGAAAATAATCACTGTTTTCCTGCATAGTATTTATTGGCACACAGCTTTGATAGTCCAAGTCTACAGCTGCCTTGAATCACCTGCAAGATATCCAATTTTTAAGTTGAAGAAACTGTATCCAGTGTAGAGTCCAGCAATAACAGCTGCTAGACAGGTGGGATAGGCAAGGAGCCTGCCCAGAATGAGCTGTCTCCCTGCCACCTGGGTCTTCCAGGAGCAGGATTGATTTGGGCCTCACAGGGGAGGTGCCTTTCCAGGACTTGGCAAAACCAGAACCCAGACTGCCCAGCCCCTAGACATGTACACACGTCAGTGTGTGAGATCCACAAGCTCTGAAGGCATACGCTCTTGTATATTAAATCTTTTCCCTCCAAATAGACAAAATCACCTAATTCCTCACATTTGTCTGGCCACTGTTTTAACAAAGACGTGAATGGTTAAAGAAGACAGTATATTTAGGCAAACTCAAGGTTAAACTGTCATTATAAAGTTGGAAGCAACTTAGAAAAAGCATATAGCTTCTCTTTAAAAGAGTTGGATTAATTTATGAAAGTACCATTTTTGTCTCTGTAGCTTTCACTTAGGATATTTAGGAAATTCCTCGGCTGTTAACCCTGCAGAAACAGCTCACATAGCAACATCCCCTTTCTGCTCAACAGGTCTGAAACTTCCATTTCTATATCAAAAGTTATATTTGGGAGATAGAGATTTAGAGCCAATCCTTCACAGTGCAACTTGCACAGCCAATCTGATCTACTATTTATCTGATCTACTCTCTCCCTTTTTCACTGTAATAGATCATCTGTTACTGTGGCTGATGCCACCTCCGCAGCAGTTTCTACATCAGGTGTTTATCAGCATCAGAGATGAGCCAAGGATGCAACTGGATTGTGCTCTCATTTTATATGAGTAGTAGTAAGCATGGGTATTCTATTATTGTGTATATAATTGTATTGGCATTAATCTTCACTGTATTAATAGTCATAATACATTAATATTCACCTTTATAATAGTAAATTTTTTTTTTACAATATAACTCTATTTTATTGCTTATCTGAGTTGTATATATTTCACAGATTATCACAGACACAGCCCTCACAAAGTACACTTAAAGAATAATGATTCCTCTCACTCATCTCACGCTTTAGCACTGGCATGAGACAGTGCTAAAGCACATAAAGCAGCAGGGAAAGACAAACTGTAATTGTATCATTTCCCAAAATTACAACATTCCTCTTCTGAGTATAATTTTTCCTCAGCTACAAGAGGTTACTAATTTGCTCCAATATTTCAATGAGCAGTTGTAGCCTTCTTTGGGTAGCACATACTGTTCATCTGCAATAATCTCTGCACGCAGGGAAGCTTCCTCTCGTTTGGCTTGAGGCCAAGAATCACTCTCCAGGCACAGCCCTTGAGAGCTCATCTTTTCCCAGCAGCAACTCTTCTCCAACACCAACACTGTCTTCCAAAGAGAGGAAAACTGACAGTGGGGAGAGAGAGCAGTTTCTACAAGAGAATGAATTAGTCATTCTCTCTATGCTTCCTGGAATAAAGGCCCATCTTTTTACTTTGCTTTGGACACACAAAGGAAAGAGGGAAAAGGATGCTAATAATGCCCTGTGCCTAAAAGCACAATATAAATTGTTAAGCTGATTTTAAATCTATGGGAATGCATATGACTATGAAATTGGCTGGTCATTTTTAGAGGTATCGGGTCCCATTTTTTTCTAGACAGTTAAGCCCATTGGTAAAAACTAAAAGTGCAAATTGCACAAACATTTTGTTTGTTCCCTTCTGCAATGGATGATCCACAATCAGCTCCTCTAGGTCCTTCTGGTTGCAGCTGTCAGTAGATCTCATGGTAGAAGAGCTTCCTTCTGTTACTGCTGCAAAAACAGAACAATGCACACAGGTAAATCTTTCCCTTCAAGTTTTTCATAACTTCTTCTTCCTTCAGTAGCACATATTTGGACATATAATACAGAAAATATTATAAAATGTTACTGCTAGACAGTATTCATAATTAATTTTTCAGTTCTGAAATTTTAGTAACCCTGAATAAAAATATAAAAGATATGGCAGTCTTAATAATATATCAGCTAACTTTGCTCAAGATAATGGAAAGAACTTGCTGGGTCCTAAAGTCTGATTCTCTACCTTTACAGGCAGATATATCCTATGATTATTTTTAAAAAGAAATAAAATTATGTAAATATCTATTTGAATAAATTATAAGTCTCATTATTTTATGAAGTTCTTTTCTAGAAACTACCCTCCTAAAACTATATTTTAATTGTTTTGTCCTGGGACATCTCTCTTCTTAAATCAGGAATTCTTTTTTTATGTTTACCTACCTGATATATATACAGAGGATTTATGAGTGATGCCACTCTTTGTTTCATTACCTTCACTCCAAGTTCTAGAAATTCAGATGATTTATTAATGAATCCACCTCCTATCAACTATATTTTTTTTTCTAATTTGTATACAGAAAGAGAGAAGATCTCATGGTTACTGCTCATGACACCTTGCACAACTTGACTCTCAGGATACTGCAGATGGCTCTTCTAAAATCCTGTGTCTTTGACCTACAACTGGTCTTCAGAGTGCTCAGCAGGATCCTAAACTCCCCAGAGCTGTGATTAGTCTGTTCAAGGGTAACACTGTGGTTATGTTGTCCAGTCTTCTTGGCTCATGAGCAATAAATTGGGCAGTACATGGCTCCTTGACAGTACACCCAGCACCTGTAGCCAGAGTCAGTCCTCAGCGTGTTCCAGGAACCTGATGGATCACTTGTGCACTGCAGAGCTGTTTTCCCAACAAGTGTTTGGGGAATTGAAGTCACCCATGCGGACCATGTTCTGTCAGCCAAGACTTCCTTGAGAAACCACTTTAAGGTCAGCCTCATTGTCCTGATCCTGAACAAAAATATTTTCCTTTAAACCTTCAACCACATCTCACCTGCGGACAAGTGTTACTCAGACATAAGCATATTCAGTTCTAAATAAATATTAAAATTACCTATCTCCCACTTTCATTTTGTTCAGCTCTCTTGCAGAGGAACCAAAATCAATGTCTTGTAACGTGCTTTTTTTTCTATAGTTGCACAGAGACTTTGCATATGTCTATAAGAAATAACTTACTGAAATTTCAGATGCCTTTAGAGTTACCTGTCATTTTATGTGTATATTTTTTAAAAAACATTAATGAAAACTATGGTGTTGAAATAATGAGTTACAGAAATTTAAATTAAAAAATCCCTAGAGGATTGTACAGAAACAGTATCTGTAAATTAAAATAATGAATTTGAACTGTTTATCTACTTATTTAATAACAGAGACTGTTTTAATTCCCCATAGGTTATCAATCTTAATTATGTAAGGTATGTTGATTATCAAAACTTTTTTTACAACAACATCAAGCTGATTAGGACAGTGGGTTTTCTTCTAATAAGTAAATTATAGATGTGTTAAAAAAGCTGTCATTCAAATATCTTTTTTCCCCATAAGGGATCACAAGGCTATTTACAAATATTGTGTATGCAGGAAATACTTCATCATTGATATATATCCTTCTGGGAATGAGGGAGGACAGGAGCATCGTAAAGCATATTGAGACTTACAATCACAACAGATTCTTTGTTCAGAGGAAAAAAACCTCTAATCTATTAACAGCACTGTGTTTGCCAACCAAGTTTTTGTTGGCAGTTTTGGGAGCCCTGACCCAATGGCTGGACATGCCTGTGCCAGACATGTACTTACCCAATCCTAAAAAACTCGTCCATCTCACAATCCAAGGCTTCTGAACTTAAGTCCGTTTTAACCCAAAGGCTGAGATATTCAGCAGAGATTTGTAACTGTCTAAACTGAGCCCCATCAGAGCCCAGCACTGACCCAAGAAAACCATTGGCTTCCAAGGTGGGCGTGCAGCAGCCTGAGCACACCAGGGACAAGCTGGAGTTCGTCAAGCCCCACCTAAGCACACCTGCCATAAGTTTTGGGTTGAAGCTGGATAGCTCAGCATTTAGTTTGTTTTTAGATACTTCTGAACTAATATATTTAGGAGACATGCATTTTACTGAGGCTCCTTGTTTTAATTAGCACTACAACTAGCAATTCTGTAACTGAAGGAAGAAATGACAACATAAGATTGGAATCCTTAACATGTATTTTTTTTTCCACATAACTCCTATCCACTAAGTGAACTCATGAGAGGTTGTAAGCTTGTTGCAATTCTGAAATCATAAAGCTGGGCATTGATTAATAAATGTCTCCAGCGTATTAAAGGATATAGTATTTTGCTGCTTGCAAGCACTACATTCCCCTGTATTGTAGTCATCAATAGATCAGGTCATGGTTATGCTTTTAATCGATATATCTACGCTTCTGGAGAAGTGTCCCCTGAACTGTCCTGTACACAGTGCATCATTTTGCATGACGGTGTTAGTGGAGATGGCATGTACAAGCTGGATTTTTTTCAAGTGTAATTAAACTGAAAGATAACCTGAAGACCACACCTAGTGTGTTCTCACAGTTTCAGCTTTCAGTGTCTGGGAGAAGTCTGCAGTTAGTTCGAAGTTAAAAAAAAAACAACAAAACAAAATCCCCCTCAGGTATTGTGAGGTTATAGCACAAGCTGCCTCATGCTGCAGATCCAACAAATGGAGCATGCATTTGTCCCTGATCTTTGTTAGGATAGATAGTCTCTACACAACCTTATAGGTGGAGTTTTGGCCAAATTTTACCCTTTGCTTTAAGGCTGAAAAATACTTTTCATAAAGAAGAGAATAGCATGACATATTTAAAATTCATATTTCCACACAGGATAATGCAGATTGGATGTAATATTCTTCTTGCAAAGTAGCCTTTATATATGGTATATTCTACTGTCTTGGAATGTCACACGATTGTTTTAAAGAACACAATTATCTCCTTATGTCCCATTTTAGGCTTATCTTTTATCCCTTTCAGTATTTCTCATAGTATTTCTAGAGTTACGGACAATGAACGACCAAGTAACTAATATGTTACTTTCATCAGTAAGGAGTCTTGCAAAATTTGGTAGACAACTTCCTGAAGAATGTGAGGTGAATGTTCTGTAAGTTCTTTGGCACCACAGGCTAGCTGAGCTGAGGGTTTAGGGTGACATAATACATTTTTCCATGTAAATACTAGGAAGAAAAAAACCATAAAGGAATCTAGATTTTATCCATATTGTCACAAAGTCTGGTAAGTGCATTAGTTAAGGGCAGTGATTAATTCAACGCTCCTGTAAATGAAATGTTCTGTCAGTATAATTTTCAGCCTTACTTCAAGTACAACTTCATCACTGAGTGTTGGTAACTTGTCACTTCCGAATTTTGCTTATTTCTCATCCTTATGCTCACTAACATATTAAATATTTTGTATTATCACAATAATATGTCTTTTAACACAATCATCCCAGTGTTTTCAAAATACTAGCAGAACATTTTCCAGCAGCAGAGTACTTCCCTTTACATATGATCTCATGACTAAATTATTCCTGACTTGCTGCCATATATACTCCTAGGTCATATATGTATTTTTCTTAAAGGGTGAACATAAATTCTACTGTATGGAGCGAAGTAAAATATGCCTAACAGGGAAGAAAACACATCCCTTGATAAGATGGAGGCAGGAAAAAGAAATGTTGCTCAATTACTGCTCCCTCTCCCCTGCGTCTCATTTATCTTTGCTCTCTTTTCATATAATTATATGTGACAGAGAAAATAAGTAGAACATATTGTACCAGCATTAGAAGGAACAAAATAAAGAACATAATTTTCATGATAGTTAAAAACAAGACCTCAAAGAAAGAGAACTAGTGTCATAGAACAGGCAACAGGAGCCATTCCAGGTCTAACTTTCTTGAAAGCAGGGAGAAGACACTACACTCAGATTAAGACTCATAAGGCTTCATCATTTGGTTGTTTACACTAGCTTGATTGAGGGACTGATGACCACCTCTCTTCACCTCACATCCAATGTCAGTCTTCATGAATCCTTGCAGAATGCACTTATATTCTTGTAGGGTTGTAAAGACATTCTTCTGTTGGAATTCTTGGGAAGAAAAAGAAAAAACAAAAACAAAACAACAGGATCTGAGAGCTACAGCTCAATGGTGTTAATAAACAGTAAAGCACCTGGAAAAACATTGGCTGGAATAGAAAAACCTTATGAGTGTGTGTGGAAACATTATTTTCCCACCAAGCCTTATTTCAGGACAATGTTTACATCAATCACACCCTTTAGATTATTTCCTAGCCAAATAAATTATTGTCTAAGATTTCTGTGTGAATTTTGCTTCATAGCATTATTGCTGGGGTAGAAACTTCTACAAGTGGAAGAATCAGCATATGTAAATGTTCCTACTCTAAACAGCATGACAAAGAAACTGGAGGCTTATTTTGAAATCATATAAAGTTTGCTTTGCCACATTAAGATCAGCTGGAGGTGCAAAAGCTCCTAGCTTCTGAAAACAGAGCTGTTTATGCAGTCATGTGCCTGAAAAGAATCAGACATTAAAATCTGCAAGCATTAAATTTGAGGATTGTTTGGGGTCTGTAACAATAACCCAGCAGATGCTTGCAGTCATGTGAAATGGCTCAGCTATGCCAGACAGACCATAATGGCTCTGGCATCAGTCTGAGTTTTTGTTTGTGCACTCAGATTTGCCCAAGGAATATACTGCATGAAACCTGCAGAAAGAAATTCTACTTAGACAAGCCAGAGCCTGGATGAAAGCCAGGGAATTATTTTATCCACAGAAAGTTAGATTCCTAAGTAAAGTCACAAATCAGGGCAAATATGGATTAGTATAAGAACTAGATTAGCATAAGAAATATGGAGTCCCTTTGTACCATGTCTTTACACCAGAATAATACATAAAGCTCCAACTGTGCTTAAATTTTATATCTGCAGATGGTTGAAAGGCAGAAAGGTTATGACAATTTCTCTATTTGCACACGTAAGTCTCGTACTTACACTGAAAATAAATGGAAGATTTAGACTTACAACCCCTGAAAAAATTGCATTCTACAAAAAGATCTTATTAAGAAAGTTCTAGGCCCTCAGAATTTGGGTATTTAGGAGACCTGACTACATCTTGTAAAAACCAAGAACTGCTCTTTATAAAGTAAGTATGTCCTGTTCTTGAGCAGGCCCCTACAGCTACAGCCAAAATAATTTTTAAAAGGTAAAGAATGTAACAGGATTTATAGTTAATATAAAGTGACACATGCACAAACATAGGAGACCTTTAAAAAGAAGATTCAATATTTTTCAACACTATAAATTCATATATTAATATAAAAGGGAGAGCAAGAAAGAAATGAGAAATTTGTTTGTAACTAAAACTTCAGATATTTTTGCTAATCTGCAAAATCAGTCATAGGAAAGGAGTAGATTTTATGAATGGAGAACAAAATATACACTGTTTTAACAGTGAACATTTTGTATTAGCATGAGAAATATGGCATAATTGTTTTTTCATATGCTCAGGAACTTGACTGAAAAAAGTACAGTAAGTTGGAAAAACTAAATAAAGACTATTTCAGAGAAGCATCAGTAGCTTTCAATTGCTCCCTGACTAGACAACACCTTACTTGCTATTTAGGCATTAAGCTTGCCAAGGACAAATGGTCCAAGAAGGTCATTCTTACTTCAAGGCCAGTTTGGCTTTTGTCCTATACTGCACCAGAGAGTTTTATTTCATAATGAAAAAATCCTGCAGAAGAGCTTAAAAACACTGCTTCCTGGTGTGTGCTTCAGTCCAGATTGTCTTGTCTATTCTGAACTGTTCAAACATGTTGGATATCAGCCCTTTCAGAGACTCATGCATGTCAATAGGGACAATCGCATCATCTAATCTGACCTGCAAGATACCAAAAGACCTCAGGTTTCACTCCCTTATTTCTGTATTAAACCAGAAAGACATGCGAGCTTGAGCCAAAGAAGTTAAGAGAGAAGTCTACAGAAATTTTCTTCAATAGTTTGTTCCAATGTGAGATCAAAATGGTGGCTTATTTTCTGTTTGTAGTTATCTAGCCAGATTCTGCTGACAGCCACTGGCATATATCAATATATTAGTGACTCTACTATTCCCCCTTCCACCCAAGAAACCTGCATACTTGTGAGGAGTCACCTCTCAATACATTTTCTAATCAAGGCTTTTTAAGCAACCCACTGTAAATTATCTTCAGTGATCCTAAAATTGTTCTTCTGTGACTCTGCTATTTCTCAAAGTCCTTTGAAAATGTAACAGAAGAACAGCTTTCTAGCCCTCTGCTACTCTTTCTTTCTGTGCTCAAATTCACTGACTACAAAATCTTTTCTCTAGACTATCATTCTGGCAGTTAATGACAAGCTTAAAGGACATTATCACTAGTCTCTTTTCACAGTCATTGTTTCCAGGATATGCCCCCTACTAGTCAGCTTGTCCTTTGTAGTTTAACACGTGAATGCCCTGCTTTGTAGAAAGGACTCAGCTTATATAGCAATCCAAATTCACTTTAGGATTGACTTGTCTTGATGATAATTTAATTTTCTTCAGTCCTTGGACCAAATGTGTTCAGCTGTAACTTTTTGTTTCAAGTCAAAGACAATGTCAATTGTGCTAGATCTAAGGCAGATCTTAGGCAGAGAAGCAGGTCTTCAAATAACATGTGCTCACTAAAGACTACCTTATTTGTAATATGCCAGTTATTCTATTCTTAATCCATTTCATTTATATTTCACTGGTACTGTGGAGTATTTTCCTCTGAAATTAGAATTCATTCTGTGTTATAGTAAGGCTTTCAAAACCTTAGGTAGATTGTAATCCAACCATTATGACCTCCCAAACTAGTAATTATAAAGGAAAATATCAGGGTTGTTCAACTTTTAATGTAGTTAGTTTAGGATTCCTTAGGTCAGTCTTCCTGTGCATTTTAAACATCATCATCACATCACCACTCTCCTACATTTTTGAAACTTTCCTGATATTATCAGTATGTATTTTAAAAGCATGGCCTCAAGCTAAAGATTTCCTTTGATACCTGTTCAAGTATATAGACAGTACAGCATTCAGTTCAAGACAGACAGAAGGTATGACATCTTTGCATAATTATCTCAACCAATCTGGGTCATAACTAAGCTTCCCACTTCACAAAAAGCTCATAGATGAGCTGTGCCTGAGAGCTGATGGTATACTACTATCCACAGAGTTTTTTTGTGTGCTCAGGAAAGGGCATTTTTCCCACTACCACCACTCACAATGCGCATGGATCTGTTCATCAGCTGGAGTACAGACAATAAGAGACGGTCTCTTCTAGAGACATCAGCCCACAAGACAAAAAAAGCCAAGGATAAAACAGTAATGAGAAAATTGAAGCATCGACTAACATGCACTCTGTGAGTGGGATGCCAGTCACTCAAATCATGGCTGCAGTGAACATGCTCTTCACCAAACACAGTGTAGATCAAATCATCAGCTTTCTCTGGGTCTATCTCCTTATGCACAAGCTCTGCAAGAAAGCCAGAAAGACTGTTGAATCCTTTCTCAAATAGCCTCAGTGTCATGCTCCTTTGCTTTGTTTCCAGCAGCATTAGCACACAGGGCACAGAGCTTTCCTCTGGCAGTGCTTCAGGAGCAGAGCTGATGTCCGTGCAGCTGACTGGACCCAGCAGGTGGGAATCAGCCTTTCCCCACAGCTGTGGTAGGTCGAAGTGACCCTTTCATCTCCAGAGCACAGAGAGGCCATAAGGAATAGGACTGGAAGTGGTGCTCTGGCTGTAGGTAGTGCTCCATACACAGGTGATGCTCCACATACAAAGGGTTGGGCTGTTCAGCTTCCCCCTCACCCTTATCAAACAACCTGTTCCAAGGAGAAAGTTTAAAAGAAAAAGTTTATTAGGAAAAAATCTTCATCAAAAGGATGGAATGGGCTGCCCTGGGAAGTGTTTAAGTCCCCATCCCTGGAAGTATTTAAAAGATGTGTAAATGTGGTGCTCAGGGACATGGATTAGTGGTGGACTTGGCAGTGCTGGGTTAAGGGTTGGACTTGATGATCTTAGAGGTCTTTTCCAACCTAAATGATTCCATAGTAGAAGTATGGAACAAACAGGGTTCAGGTCATTCATTCACATCAGGCCCATGTCTGTTCTCATTTTGTTTTTCTTTGCCTTAGCCTGAGTTAAAGCAAAGCTCTTGATGTGTATGGCAGCAGGCAATGAAAGGTGACTGTTTCAAGGAGGAATTCTTTACCACAGATGTTTTTTAAATAAAGTGGGTTTTTTCATCTAATGCTTTTAGCAAACTTTAAGGAAGTCAAAATCTGTTCTGGATGTATGAAAAGTCAACTTTTTTGAAAGATGCATTTTTCTTCTTATTCTCTTTTATTTTACATATAATTTGAGGAAATATTTTTCCATCTTTTAATTACAGGAGCGCTTCTAAAACAAGATTAACTGGCTCCTATCATTTCTTTGCTAAGAAGTCAGAGACCAACTAATAACTTGTTGGGAGAGGAAAATGCTTTGTGTGTTTGTTTTTTTCCTGAGCATGTTTTTTACTCCATAGAAGGAAACATAAAAAGAAAAAACTAATATAGAACAAAGCATACAGAACCCTGAAGTGCAGGAATCCCACCTAAACCCTGTACACTATGTATATCTCTGAAGAGTTAAGGAACCTGGAAAACCTATCTGAGCCGTCAGAAACAAAATTTTGTGACCTGTGGTTGTTTTCGGTAGAGAATAAATTTTATTGAGTTATGTCAGAAAGATCTGAGCAGCAAAATATCCTCCAATTCATGCATTTTGTTTCCACTGTATGCACTGAAAAGTTGTCTTAGAATTTAATTATCCAAATTGTAACTTACAGATGCTTTAATTACAGTGCATCAACCTTCAGATAAATTTAACCAAGACACTGAGTTTAATCCTGAGGTGCTGCACACCAAATGCAACTCCACATACTATATTTTAATCATATACCATATTTTAATTAAATTACAATATGATTACTAATCAGCTTAAATGTATTTTAAAAATCTGCCTCGTCTCAAAAGCTGAGATATCTTGCATACTGATAAGTTCTCTTAGATAATTTTAAAGCACATCACAAAAACGGTTATCATGATCACAAGACTTTTGGATTGCAAAGCAGAGATTTGGAGGACAATTACTCATCAAGAATCCCACCAACACTATGAAAGTAGGTTTATTAAAGTGCTTGTGTATTTTCATAAGTAGTTTAAGCTGCATAGTTCATCTTCAGTTCTCCTGCCTTAGAGAGTATCTGGGCTCAGTGTTGCAAACAGCATTCAGGTGAAAGTGAATCCTGATATTCAAATGTAGGATGGCAGAGAACTCTTTGCAAGCAATCAATGTAAATATCTGCATTTGAGTCACCTCTGGGAGCTGTATTTAGTCACTTTTAGTCCTTCTGAACAGCCATGTTGAAAGGAATGCTGGAGGAGACTCTGAATCCAAAGAGCAATAGTTATTTTTTTTGCAGAGCAAGGAGTTTTTACTTGCTGGTCAATACTGTATTTCTCTGCCATCTAGTGGTTAAAACGCTTGAAAGAAAAATCACTGTGCTAAAAAATATCACCAAGATTTTAGGACAAGATATATAAGGATTCTGAAGTTCTTAATGAAAGATGAAATTACTTTTTACAGTGAAATATGTTACCAGAGCAGTTATAGCACCTAAAAATACTAGAATTTCATAACTATCAAGTTGTCTATATTAACAAACCCAGCCTCAAATGAGGTGTGCAGTGAGTTAGAGTGGGCATTAGTAATAGAAAATGGATCTTGATTCAAATAACTGCTTGTTACTTATTTTTATTTCATAGAGTGTTTTATCTAGGCATCTCCTTGGTAAACCTTGGCACAGTGGGAATAAAGTACCTGGTATTGCTGAACACTTACAATTGGACACCAGTTAAGGTATAAAACTTATAAAGTACTGTTGGATTGTGTAATATTCTGAAACTGTGCTTGTTAATACAATATGGAAAGGAAGGAGGGA
>VZTB01016248.1:0-27059 GCA_013397245.1 Thryothorus ludovicianus | reverse complement strand
ACTTCAGAACGTCTTAAGGAAATAAAAATCCCGACATATATGAGGTTCCTGATTTCTTGAGTGCCACAGATTTTCTTCCACATGCTCTTAAAAAGTGATCTCCTTAGTGCCAGAAGATGGTGTGCTTCCACCACATCATGCTGCAGTCACCCTAGGGAAAGGATTGTGTTTGCTTGTAAAATCATCTCTCCTCATAACACAAAAAATAGTTATGATGAAAGCAAAAGGAGTTTATGGTAAAACAAATATAGTTTGTACCTAGTGGACATATTTATTACTACATTTTCAGACGTATTTTGCTTCTACATTCAATGATTTTTTTAGACATGGCAATTTTATCAAAAGAAGTATATAAAATAATTTAAAAATAATTATGAATTTATTATTTGTAGATTATAATGTCTCTAACTGAATAAAATGGACAATTAACATTTAAAATACTTTGTTGTCTTTTAATATTTGAAATATTACTCAAGTGTTTTAACTGTTTGTACATAAATATCTTTTACTGGGTTTCCTATTCCTTTATATAGATCCTGCTGGAATTTTTATATCAAAACTGATTTTGATGTTAAATAATTTATTCTATAAAAAATGAAAATATTTTTCTTCTGTGTAAAACTAAACTGAAACCAAAAAGTTTTGCTCCACACTGTTCCAGATATTAGTAAAATGTCAAAATCTTCAAAAAGAAAAAAAAGTTTGAGACCTAGTAGTGCTGCACTATCACAATATGTTCATGTGTGTGGAATGTAGGGGTCTTAAACTGAATTTAGCTCTTTCATCATCCATATCTATTTTTCTGTCTAACTCCCTGGAGTCGTTCATAGACGCAGAAAGGATAAGAAAATAAACTTTCATTTCTAAGCCTTTCTAATTGCCTTCTTAAAGTTCTTAAAGCACACTTTTTATAAGCAGCCTAATTTATAATAATATTCATTGCTAGGCCCAGTTAAGAAGTAAACCTTAGAAGGCAGCAATATGAGGTCTAATTCTTCTGTGTGTGAGTTGTTAATGGGTTGAATTACAGGAACAGAGAGTGACAGAATTGTTTGGGTTGGAAGTGACCTCAAAAATCATCCAGTTCCAACACCCCTGCCATGGACAGGGGCACTTCCACCAGACCAGATTGCTCAAAGCCCCATCTAACCTGGCCTTGAACACTTTCAGAGCTGGGGCATCCACAACATCCCCAGTGCCTCGCCACCCTCACAGTAAATAATTTCCTGCTAATCTATGATATAAACACACAGTCTTTCCCCTTTTCCTGTCACTGCATGCCCTGGTAAATTGTCTCTCTCCAAGTAGAAGTAGACCTTCTGATGTCTTTAAAGGTTTTATAGTATTGAACTCATGTTTATGACTCTAGCATGAGGAAATGACAGAATGAGACCTACTGTCTCATGGCTTTTACTCACTGGAAACTCCATACCCAAACAGTACATGGATGATGCAGTAGCAGCAACAAAGGGAAAGCTTTGTTGGCAGTGTGTGTTTAGTCCTATGTAGCAATTTGCCTTGGTTGCCTAGCATGGTGGTTTCTCACAGAGTTTTTGTTGGAGGCAATGCCAAATTTGCTGGGGCGTGTATGCCAAGCAAGGAAGCACTACATATATCTTTAACTGAATAGGCTGTAAAGAAAGGGATTAACACATGAGAGGTTGCTGGATTTATTTTATTTTTCAGATATTTTCTTATCTCAAAATTAAAAATGGAATGAAACTTTCCATTGGTTGCTGAGACCAAGGTTAAAACAAAGCAAATATTAATTGAATTTGTTAAAATACAGGGATTTTTGTTACATATTTTTCAATGTCATATTGAAAAACACCTCAGCTTCACCAGGAAGGATTAATAGGATTGCAGTATGCTAAACCCAGACAGCCTTGCAATTTGTTAAAGAACAGATAGCAGTGATGTAGTAAGACTGACTTAGACATAAAATCAGGTTTTACCAATGGAATCCTGTGATGTTCATCATCAGAAGTTTTGACACAGGTCTGGGGTATCTGGTATGCCATAAATGAATACAGTGAAAGAAACTAAATACTTCCACTGCACCATGTTCATTTCAGAAGTAGCAGCCATGGTAATAAATGACAATGTATGTACACAAATATTCAAAACCAACTACAGAGTGGGACAGTGCAAGTGTATGTCATATTTTGAATTTCTGGCACATTAAATGTTATATTAAACTTAACTTGTCAAGAAGAAAATTTAAATAAGCCTTTGCAAATAAAAAATCATAAGTCTGACAAAATCAGCTTTGAATCTTCATATGTACTGAAGTGATTGAAATCTATTGCAATTTTTGCAAATTTTGTCCTTACCAAATAGAAACTTATTGAAGGCATTTTTTTGGCAAATCTTTAGAGGTAGATCATAGACTGATGGCTGAAAACCATTTCAGTACATTATTTACAGGGTATTTACTACATGGTTCTTAAGGAAATGTACAGTAAGAGTGCACGTAACAAATCTTTAAAACATTTAATATATAATATACATAATAATATAAAACATTTAATTTATTCCCAAAAAGCCTCATTTTACACTGGGGTACTATGAACTAGCTGAATCTGAGTCAATTCTAAACAAAATCCTACCCATGTAACTGTTTTCACGTTTTGTACTTTATCCAAACTAATAAACCCTATTCAAAGATTTCTTCTTGAAAGTCTTCTTTCATTTATGCTTTTCAAGTGCCAGAACAAACTCTGGGCTGTCTGGAAAAGTCAAGACAGATATATAGTTAATTAGCATTTTGCAAAATGTTATTCATTTAACATAAAGCAGAAAGATATTTTTTCTATACTACAGAGGTGGGATTTCTTGTTTTTTTCAAGCATACTCACAGGAACAGGATAGGTCAGCTCTCCAACCATGGGAGTCTGGTGGATGAGGGAATAGAGCTGTGTAATCTGACACTTAACACCTAGTCCATTTTTAAAGTGAAATATCCTCTAAGAGCAGTAATGAAGCAATTGTTTCATTATACCCCCCCTCATGAAGGCATGTCTCACTTGTAGCTATTACAACATAGGAAAAGACTGGACAAACTGCTTAATAATATCAGATTTTCATTTCTCAGGTGCTTGCAAAGAGGAGAATGATGATGTCCTAAACATAACCTACAGCCAGTTTTTATGAAATTACAATGTTCTATGAGGAAGACAGAATAAATGCCAGGTGATCTGTATCAAAATCCAGCATCATTTGCTGTGGCACATTACTCAACAAGAAGAACAATTGCCTTGATATAGACTGGGAAACAGCTTTCATTGTCACACAGGATACAGATTTTCCCTTTCCCTCAACTCTTCCTTAGAGGTAAATATTAAAACACTTCTTTAAAATAATTTACAACCAATAAGAATTAAAGCAGATACTCAACCATTTATACTTCAGCATCCATGCTGTGAAGAGGAGGGGAAAAAAGTTACACCTTCTAGAAAATGCAGGGGAATTTGATGTCTAATGTATCTTCACCATCATGTAGCCATGATGACAATCAGAGTATTACATCCACTTACAAGGTATTGCTCCAGGTCTTAGCTACTCCACTATAAGGAAACTCCATAAGCATTAGGAAAAAATCTAGAGATCAGTAGAAATGGTAAATTACTTGCAAAAGCCATCTCTTGAGTAAATTTGGAGGAATTAAATTCAAATAAACTTGAAAAATAAACTAATAGCTTCAGGTACAAAACCTTGCTATAAAGAAGCTTCATGATCAATTTGCATTCACCTTTTATTCATAAAGAATGAAGTTTCGTACAAAAGGAGTGCCTCTTTCTGTCAAGAGAGGAGCTTTGGTACACAGGAANATCTCTTGAGTAAATTTGGAGGAATTAAATTCAAATAAACTTGAAAAATAAACTAATAGCTTCAGGTACAAAACCTTGCTATAAAGAAGTTTCATGATCAATTTGCATTCAACTTTTATTCACAAAGAACGACATTTCGTACAAAAGGAGTGCCTCTCTGGCAAGAGAGGAGCTTTGGTTATACACAGGAGGACATATCATAGATGTAAGGACTGTACACAGTGGGACTATTTTCTTAGAGTAGCTCTGGAGAGCCTTTGATTTACTTCAATAGGTTTAACAAACACCCAGCCAGGACAAACTGCATAGCCTAGAAACATCTCAGCACAAGGAATTCAATTCTGCTTGTCTCTGCTGGCATTGCTTTTTATTGGACTTTTTCAGGCTCTGATGAAGAAAAATACATAATTTGAAAATCCCTGTGTGATCAGGGATGGATGAAGTCATTCATGTGTCCCATGAACTAGAGTATTAAATGCTGTTTATTTGGGCTCAAAGGGGAAACTCATGGTTTAATTTGTATTATCTTGAATGTTAGTCTATGAAGCCAAATGAGAACATCCATTTATATGCTACAGTGTTATAAAAGACTCTGTGTTTACTTGGGAAGATTGCTAATTAGTGATGAGTTCCTTGTAATCACAGGTAACCTTTGTCATACAATTACTCTGCAAAGCAAAGCTGCATCAACCACTGAATGTGTATAGTTCATCATCTCCCTAACCACTGGAGGAAGAGAGATTATGATGATGGAGCAGCATCTCTCCCACGGAACTCCAGAGCTGGTCATGGAACTTTACCTTCTGTTAAAACAAGCTGACTTTTCTCTGAAGACCTAAATAAATAGAGAAGAGGAATTCTAGCAGCAAGGCCTATCTGTACTGTGGTGTTTTGAAATCTGGGTGCTTCAGCTTTTCTCTGGACAGTTGAAGAACACTCTACCTTCTCAGGCTTGTGCTAGTGCCTTTTCTACCAGAGAGCCCCTCTGTCCCTGAAGCAATTTCTAACAGGATTCAGCTATTCTTACTACTCACTGACACCATCTTTTCTCCCTTCCATCCCCCACTCCCTGTCACTTTTACCTGACCAGAATATGTTGCTTTTATCCTGGTTAATAAGTTACACTCCAAGCACTGTTATCTGTCTTGTAAGGCACAGGACACATCTTTCAGTGACTATGTTACAAAAGCCAAGAGGACAAAAAAAGTGCTGACCAAAATGTAATTTCACAGGATAGAAGAACATGTACAGAAGATTAGTGTGGCACAAAGAAAGTTTGCATCAAAGACATTGAGAATATACTTAACGAAAAAGATTAAAATGACAATCCACAAAATTTTAAAAGGTTACTGTCCTAACTATACCTGGAAATAGGAAGCAACGGATCAAATTGCATTATCGTAACACTGCTCAGCCTATGTGAGAAACCATGGTTTTGAAATCTATCCAAGATTTATCTGGAATTGTGAGTAGTCAGATACTCTCTGAAATATACAAAGTCATCTTCCTTTTACTAAAAACAGTGGGCAATTGAAAGGAACTGGTTCCTTCTCTATTTTTGTAAAGCATTATTGGTTCCAACGGTGTACAATTGCACTAAACCAAACTTGTCACATATACAATTAAAGCAGAAATAGCACTTGAATCATTACCAGGCTGAAGATGAGAGACTTCTGCTGAGAGTTTTATGGTAGCACGTTTCCTCCCTACACCATGGAAAGTTTTCATATCCTCCTCTAACCACATTCATCTGTAAACACTACCTTAGACTGGATTCAACTCAAAACCTAAATTGTCTGGATGCAGCTACTTTTCCTGCATGTCAAGGAAATATTTTGTGGCTTGTCACTTGGGACATACTGGATAATTACACGTGAGACTACAGTGCTGCCTATTATTAAGCCCTTGCTCCAAGTTGTTTATCATATTGCCAAATCAAATTAACCATTTAGGCTTAAATTTTCTGTGGTGGCTGTCTGCTCCAGACCAATTTTTATTTCCAAGAGGGAAAGAAGAAGAAGAAAGAAGTCCAAGGTAAACATATTGCTCTGTGAGCAGTAAAGCCACTTGAAATATTGTAGTTTGTAACTCATGTGTATCCTCTGACTTTTGTAAGCATTGAACGAAACTGATCCTTTTTCTCTTACCTGTATTAAGAATGTCTCTTTTCTGAACAGATGGTTTTATGAAACTTGTAGTAGCTTGATACCTCTGGGGCTACTACTCTCTTATGGAATTGCTTAAACAAACGAAGTCCTACAGAAGCTACAGAGAGTGGAGGGCTGCCTGATATGCACATGGGTCGACACATTCTTTCCTTTATGAAAGAAGGTTAAAAAACTCAGTAGAGTGCACTTTTTAAAAATCCTGGCAACCACCCCAAGCAATGTGAGAGGGATATTTTCCTTCCCATTCATGCAGAGAATAGGAATCTGAAACTGGATAAGCAGCCCACAGGAAGGGTGAGAGTGAGGAAGAGTAGCTTCTCTAAGCAGGGAGTACAGCCTGTTTGGACAAGGAATGAAGACAAAGAATCAGAACAGGAACACCTAAGGGAGCTAAGGAAAAGGAAGGGCGACAGTTGGGACAGATTCAATTAAGGGCAGCATCCTAAAACGCAATCACAAAAACCTGATTAAGATTACATAACTTTCATGTCTAGCACATCCCATTTTTTAAGTCCTTGACTTTTTAATTTTAATTTTACTCTTAATGTAGTATTTTTGGATGTATTTTAATTTATACACCTGAAAATAGGCCATCTTAGTCATTTGGGCCTTGTTAATACTGAGCTGACCCCAAAAGCTTTAAAATTCTGGATGCAAAATCCAAGCTCTGTGACAAAGATGGTGCACATGGTACAATATCAAACCTAGCAAATTTTAGCTTTGCAGTAAAAAACAAATTCTAAATCTGGGCAATTCTCAGTGACACCTGGACTCTGAACTGGAGATTGTTTATATTTACCAGTTTTTGCACAAAAAGGTCTGTTTATTCACTTTATATTTACCAGTTGTTACCAAAAAGTCTTTGAAGTAATCATGAGAGGTGAGAGATTAATAAACTCTCCCATGCTTTAGGCATCAGTTTAAATGATTCTTCTCCCTTTGAGTACTTCTAGCCTAAATGACTTTGAATTCTGAATTTTATATTGAAGGCTCTTAGCCCTTTCCACTTTCTTTTCCTTCTCTTTCTCCCTGAAAAGTCTTGCATGCAACCTTATTTCATACTGAAGGTGAATTTCTAAGAAAGGTTTATCAGTCTTTCAAGTGTTATCATATTACGTGGGAAAAGGTAGATGCTATTAAAATTGCTGATTTCATAGGGAAGTAGCCACAATCTACATGTATTGTGAGTGGCCTGATCTTTTTACTGTGTTTTAAATTACCCCGTTAGGAAGAAATATTTGAAGAATTTGCAGCTTAGGGCTGATTCTTCCTAGTTTTGGATCTAATGGCTCACGTGCGGGACTGCAGCATTGCTCTGCTCAAGAGAACTGTTGAGCTAGGCTTCTTCAAATATGAAGAGCTTTAAAATCAAAACCCAAATTTAAAGTATTTTCCATGCTAAGGAAGAGATTTTTGGGATTCTACTACTGTACTCAAATGTAAACAAATTCTTTTTCAGGTCTGACGCCAGCTGTCGTAAATCAAGATTGTCTTGATCATCTTCTGTTAGTGTGGTTAACATGATGCATCTCTATTTTTCTCAGAGCTGACTGATTCAGAGTTAACGATTACTCTTTTTACAGGGAATCCTCAGAATCCCCCATAGAGGTCCTTATGTCTCTCTTCTGTCACTTTGGGGCCAGCTGTCAGATCGGACCAGGTTTATCACAGCTTTACCACGTCAGGTGTTGGAAAACTTCCAAAGACATGCTTCCAGCATCCCTGGCAGTCTGTTCCACTGTCTGTCTGTTGCATTAACAAAAATAATTCTCCTTACATGTATTGAGAACCTCTCTTATTTCAGCTTATTTCTGTTACCTGTCATCTCTTGGAAGTACTTGACCACTTCCTCTTGGTCCTTTGCCTTGTAGGCACCAGGGTGGCTGTGAGGTGCCCCCAAAACTGTCTCTGTACCAGGCTGTACATGTCTCTGCCCCAGCCCCTGTTCACAAGGCAACACTGCAGCCCTCATCATCTTGATGGCCTTGCTGAACTTGCTCCAGTTTGCTGATAACTCTGCTAAGTGAGCCCACAAAAGTGCATGCAATGCTCTAAGGGGGTCTGTGAAATGCCAGGTGGGGTGGTCCACCATTTCCTTTGAGCTAGTTACCTGTCAAATAGAAATCCTATGAAAATTCAAGAAAATGGTTTCTGGCAATAAAAGAGAAGAAGAATTTACATATTCTGTTTTATTCTTCTTACTCTTTTTTTTTTTTTTTTCCTTAACTGCTTCTATCATCCTCTCTTCATATGATTATACTGCATGGACATCACAATGATGATATGTACAAAACTAAGACAGCTCCTGTATGCTGCAGATTGCCTGTTTCACTGTGTTACAGTTCCTGTGCATAATCAATATTTGTAGTCATCTTCCTGCACCAATATTATTGACATTCTGCTAAACAGAATTCTCATCTTGTAATTTTCCATTGAGAAGTCAAATTCTCCATACCATATTTTTCGTTAATAGTACTGTTTCTATAAGGACACCACAGGAGAATGTGCTGCCTATTGCAATTCTAGTTATGTTATAGTGGTGAGCCATAGAAAGATTTGATTGAAGTTATTGGCATATTCATTTTTAAACTTCAAAAGCTATCCAGCGTACATAAGGAATGCAAGCATGTGGGAACACTTACAACCTGCTACTCTGAATTTAAAGTTAAAACAAGCTAGGTTCTGTGCCATATTTGCATATTCCTTACCTTATGTACTTTTAAATGCACTGAGTAAAAACATAGAACATAACTGCATTATTTCTTTATATTTCATTTTTTTAAGCTCTACTGGGGAACAGAAGATGACTTTGGATGTGTCAAAAAGATGTCATTTGATGGCTTACAGGTTAAAGTAAAGCTTATTGTCAAAGTGAAATCAAAATTATAATCAGTGCTAATCTTCTTGTTAGGCTTTCATTTCATTTTAGAAACTTTCAGTGGAAATAAGAATGTTTGCCAGGTTAAATGCCAGCAAATTCAGATGTTTTACAGGTTCTGAGTTCAGAAATGGTCACAACACAGCAGTATAAAATAATGAATACAGATGGGACAACCAGCAGCAAGTGTCATTTCACACCATATAACCTGTTGAAAAAGCATAAACTCTTAAAGGTTCCAGGTCCGCTCTTCTGTCAATTAACTAATATTGCTAAAAGGAAGGGGGGAAAAAATAATACAAGTATAAAAAGGTTTAGGCAAATTGAGAAATCAGACCTTGATGAACGTAGATGAAATTTAGAAGGTTTCTAAATACAGAAATAAAGGTATACATATATTTACTCCTATACTAATTATAGATATTTGTGTGAAATGTTAAAAATGCACATATGGAATAACACCTGTGAATGTACATATTGGAAAAATGCAACAGTAACTGACTTGTTGCTGCCTTTGAAAGTAAACCTGTCCACCATAAGAGTGAAAAAAAATATGAAGGTAACCTACACCTCCTTCCTTGCATTCCCAGAATTACAAAAAATAAATCTGTTTATTCTCATCACAAAATCAGGGGTAGCCATTCTTTAGAGGTAGATAGGAATTTTAGCTGGAGAAATAACTTTTCATTCCTGATAACAGTGTTCCTATTATAGCTGTTGAAAGCACATTCCTGTTGTCCTCTAGAACAAAACTTTCCTTTATCTTGGAGATAAAAATTACTTTCCCTTCAATTCTTCTTATTTATCCTACCCATTAAAATAATATAGACCTTTTTAATGTTTCTTTTTAGAATATGCACAATCTCTACCCTTCTGCTGCATATTCACTTATTTATTTTTGGTTATTTTTTCCTGAATTATTGTTACAAACTACCTGTACAGTTTGGAGTACATCACTTATTCACCTTTTCTGACATCACTTTTTGTCTTTATTTCTGGTGTAAATGCTTCTTCATAATTTATTTTAATTGGATATGACGTTGCTTTTTTTCTTGTTCTAAGAAAAAACTTCGCTCAAACAAATTAAAACTTAGGTCTTTTTATGACATATTACAGCTAAGCAGGCCTTCTTTCTGAGATGCAATATTTTGGTTTTGTTTATATCATATTTTATTTGCAGCTATGTTATTTTATCACCTTATTTTGCTGTCATTCCCCACAATACCTTATAATATTGAATAAAGGTAACACTGTCAATTTATTTTCCCAAAATCATTTACTTTCATCATAAAAAATATTAAAGACAATCAGATGGATGATCTAACATATTAATATTTCTTTACAGTAAGTGAGCTGCTCTTTTTTTAAAATTTTTAAAGTATTTTAAATAGTTTTTAATTTCTGAGTGGTCATCATCTCTTTCCACGTTGGCTTGAATAAATGCAAAGAAGTTTCCAACAAAAAATATTTTGCAAAACTTCTTCAGTTATAGGAAAGAGATTACTGTTTGTTGTTTTTTTTGTTGTTTTTCCCAGCATGGGAAAAGATAATTACAACAAAATTTTAACCTGTGATCCTATCTTGCTCTGATATAATTTTAAATAAGAAATGTTGAAATACATGACTCTGGTTACTTTTAATCTACTCTTATCAGATTCATGATTTCATACAAAGCTGTGGTTGAATATATGCATTCCTTGACCTTGAATGACCTTGACACTATATATCAACCTGTATTAGGAAAATGTTAACAAAATAGCTTCAAATTACTCAAAATGCTGAAGCACATTAATGTTCTAATTCTGTACCCACCTTGCACTTGCAATATTTGAAAAAAATTTTGTTTAGGCCAGAGGACTGCTTAAGTTTTTTGCTATTTTTTCATTTTTCCTTTTCAGTGAGGCTTCTGATTGTTCTTCCATCTCCACAGTCACAATATCATCTTTAAATAGATCTACTCAGAAGCTACTTCGATGTTGCTAATTTTGGAATAATGATACAGCATGAGTTAAGAAAGCTAGTGAAATGCTGACTCTTTCTGAGTATGCACTTTTAAGATGAGCATCTGGCATAAAATATTAGTTCAGAAATCATAGAATTATCTATGACATTGCATGTAGAGAAACCCTGGTGGATTGCTTAATGGAAAGGCTGAAGTGAAGGTGGTTCAGGTTAATAAGAAACAAAATGAGATGAGCATAATGTACATAACAGTGAACTATATGCTAAGACTTCTGAGATTAAAAATCTAGAGCAGTGTTTGAAATTAAAAACAATGGCATGATGCAAAAGTACCTTTATATTGTGGGAAAATGTTTAAGTCTTCAAAATGTTCTTGCTAAAAGGCTGAGAGATCAGAAATACAGCTAGTCTTTATAAGCAATCTTTATGTGCCAGTAGGTGGAAGTAGCTATTTCACATTGTCTTCTCTGCAATGCAGGGGTTAGTGTCAAAGGAGTAACAGTGAGGAAGTTTATAGAAGACTTTCTACAAAATATTCCAGAATCTGAGGAGGTTTGCCATGAACTTTGTGTGTTTTGCTCGTATATGTACTCTTAAGGACTTTAAACCAGAAATCAGAACGAAGCAAGCCCATCTCCTCATAGGTTAGAGGCTCACATTTTGCTTTGTCCAGCAAGTTTTGAGTCCTATTAAATAAAATTGAATACTTTGTAAAGGAAAGATGTAGCCTGTTTACATCCAGGTGACAGTATTATTCTGAGAGGCAGAAAGCATGAGTTTAACTATCCTTTGGGAAGGAGAGTGAGTAGATTTAACTTGTTCTTTGACTATGGGAACAGGATTTCTAGAAGGGTGGTGGATAGCCCAAGCTGAGAGTGTTTAAGGGACATTCAGATATTGTACTTAATAATGTGCTTTAATACTTACCAGGCAGTTGGACTAGATCATCGTTGTATGCCCCTTCCATCTGGAACTATTTTACTCTTTTCAACAGTAGATATTTCCATATTCAATCTCTCACTTTGGAAAGTGAAAAGACATTTAGCAGAGAATAAATTATACTTAAATTTGTATGTAATAGCACTTATCACCACACACAAAGTGGCTACATAAGATTCCTCTAGGAACTGGTAGAAAAACCCAGATGAATCAGGTGAAGTAGACAAACCGTGTCAGAAAAAAAAAAAATTCTGTAAATATCTACTAACTGTGAAAAAAATTAAAAATTTCAAGTCAGATGTAGACAGTAAGCTTATAGACATTTCTATTTAGAGAAGAAGAACCCCAGGCCTGGTTGAATCACCCAAGTTCTTGACTCTTCCAGGGTTACTGGAAGCAAAATTTCAGAAAATGTGCTATGCCTTGAAATCTAAATGATTTGTTTAGATTAAATCAGACTGATTGTTTTCTTGGAGCATAATTTTTCTTTGTGGTAAAAAAAGGATCTTTCCACATCTGGCAGGAAATATTGCAGCAGATGCTACTGTTCAGGTGTCACTCAGACTTTTTACATACAGACGAGCAAGGTATAGAGATCTGAAAGCAAGGTGTCAATCAGGAACTACAAAAATTCACTGATAAAAGGGATAAATAAAGACTATTGATGCAAAACACGGTGAAACCTATTAAAGTACTCCTGCTTGACCTCATTTAGTTCTGGGACTGTTCCCAGATGTGCTGACAGATTTAATCCTGTTTCTACCTTTTCTGATTTTCAGAGACCGTATTTTGCAATTTTCCTTTTAGTATTAATTCAGGCAGAAAACCAGCTCATTTTAATTCGTCCTTTTTGGCATAATAATGCTTAACGTAAATAGAATATTCTATTTGATGTATACAACCATAAAAATCTGTGACCTTATAATTAAAGAGGTTCAGCATAAATAACCCACTATACAAGACTTTCTGGAGTGTGAACAGGAAATCTGGAGGTTTTTTTTCTACAGACCAGGCTTTAACAGGTTTTGTGTAGCAGAATCTCAAGAGCTTGTGAGTAATTCAGTAATTTAATCCTTGAGGCATTTAAAAATATTCAAATTGGCCCACTTATTTTTTCAGCATCAGCAAAAGTTTGCTGCTTTTTCATTTGTACAATTAAAGCTTACCAGGCAAACTGTGTGTCAGTCAAGTTTCAATGTAATTTCATAGCAAATCAAAGTGATCAAGAAGAGCAATTCGAACTCCAACCGTGCTCTCATGCTGCCATGATTCATTAGTTACAGTGCCAATATTCACAGAAGCTGCATATGCAGCACAGATATGGGTAAAAGGAGAACTTAGATTTAGGTTGCAACACTCAGAATCACTTGAAACTTCACATTTAGAAAAATTAATTTCAGGAATGGGGCAAAGTACACCCTTGCAAGTTGTCATAGCTCAGTAGTTCACTCTCATATCTCATATCCTGTACTACAAGGAGCTGGCTCAATCCATTTCGTGATTACATATTTCAGATTGTTGGTAATGGAAATAAGATCAAAGCATATAAACCTTTCTTGGAAGATACAAAATATTCCTTACAGGTCTTTACAATAACTTAGTACATCTTGGCAAATTTCCCACTGTCACTACTTTTACATTGGCTAAAATTCTGTAGCTGCCTTTCTGGTGTACTCCAATCGTAAAAACCTGAAACCTCTGGGTAATTCTAAGTACTTCATGCAGTAATTCCTTTTCTTTTTCTTTTCTTTTTACCTTTGCCATTTCAGTAACAAAATTCATTTGTGTGTTTTGCATCCTCATAAACCATTTTTGCTTTTATGTTTATCTCTTTTTTCAGAAACTTAAATCAAACTCCAAAAGCTTTCAGTGTTGTTCAGCCAAGACATATGCAAGAATACATATGCAAGAATAGCAATTAAGGCTCTCACACTGCATTGGAAAGGGCAGATTATGTAGTGGCTCTCTTGTGCACCTCAATAGGGATTAATGTCAATATTATTTAAGAGTAAATTAATTCTACAAAAGCTTCTTGCTTTTACTGGAAAAAAACGATTTGGAAAAGTTTTCATTCAAAATTTCCAGACTGGCTCAAAGTTTGTTGTCTTGAATAGTGTTTCATTCAAGCAGAACTTTCATATTTCATGTAGTATCCTGACACAGTTTAGGTTGCATGTGCAGGGTTAATGCACTCTTACAGAAGATTCTTTATGACACTTTCAGGAGACATGGTGAGTTATTACCATTAAGCTTAGCTAAAAGCAAGAAATTTTAAAAACTGTTTTGCTCCTGGTCCTAGGTTCTGGCTGCTTCTGGAAGATCTCTCCCCGTGTATCTTAGCCTACAACATTTAGCTCCGATTTAACAGCAATAAAAATAGACTGGGGGTCAGTATTTAAAGAAGCTTTTGTCTTGTCTCCTGCTCCTCTTTGAGGTGTTACTGGAAAAACTATCAGCTTTCTTTTCCCTGGTGCTGTGTAGCTGATGCAGGGACCTGGGGAGCTGTTACACTGCCTCAGGGGAGCCAGCACATGAGCTACACCCCAGCTAACCTCTGTACACCAGGCATGTTGGAACAATTATTTTCTTGTTCCTGGTCAGAAGCATTAACAATCAGTAGAAGAGTGGAAAAATTCTAACTTACTTTAATCTTTCCATCTCTTGTAGGGGAATCTCGTTAGAGAAATAAATAGTTGGTTTGGGGTTAAAAGTATGGGGAAAAATAAAAGGCTGTCCCTAGGTGCCATGAGCTATATTATATATTTTATCCATTCTGGCATTTAGGAGACTTCAGCAATGGAATATTAAAGACGATTTTTCTCATTCCAATTAAAGTAATTTCATAACAAAGTTTGAATTGCTACTTCTAATGTACCAGATCTCAGTCAGAAGGATATTAATAATATAGTCAGACCTCTGATTATGTCAAATTCCAGAGGAGAAAGCATGAGGAAGACGAAGAGAGAATAAAGAAAGGTGTATGCTGAGCATACAAAGATTGAAAAGTTATATTTGTAATTTAAACCTGCATAATGGACATTTTTAAAAATTCTATACTAGATGTTTGTAAAGGAAATGAACCTTCATATTAATCAACACCAAACACATCCCAAAGGGAGAGATGATCAGTCTGAGGACAGATGAAGATCAGTAATCTCTTGCATTTCTCAATACCAGTGGCTGTTGTTTGTTACCCTATAACTTGTATATTTCTTTTTGCTAGCTCTTCAAAAACTTCTGGATAATCTAGGAAGTAAATATCCTTGAAGTCAGTTTGAAACCATTTTTCTCTATCACCTATTTTTCATAGGTATTACAACAGCAAGTAAGTGAGAAGCAGAAGACCATCCACAAAGAAATACTGGCAGAAGTGGGAATTTCATGTAGTGCAATTCACTTTTGAAGGAATTTCCACTGAACTAAAATAAATGAAATGGAGTCTAGCTGTGCATATCTTAATACATTATAGAATACCGGTCATTTGCAGTTTCAGTTAAGTTAGATTAATAAAGATAAATTCAATATTATTGAAATAGATCAAAATTCCTTGAAAAAATAAATATGGATTGTATGTTGTAAGTTTAAATAAAATCATATGTCTAACTCCCACTGAAGTCAGAGACATGATTTTATTTAAATTTACAGATACAACATATCTGAAAATAGTTTTAATCAAGGAATGCTTGTATTGACTATGGGTTGCAAAGCAAAATTAACTATTTTAAATTTTATGAGTTGTTTATTAGAAAATAATAAGTCTTTAATTTCTAGTGGAATTCTGATGCAGGTTTATGGCTAGGCCATGGGCCAGAAAATGTTAATATATATGTGACAGTCTTAATATCTGAAACCTTTGGAAACAAGTATGCAAAGCTCCTACTTTTAAGTAAAATAGTACAAAACTTATTTTTGAATGCAAGATTCCAATGGAAAATGGTTTAATACGGCCAATGTGACATTGTTAAGTAAACCAAAGACTGAGTATGGCTTCCTAAATCCAACACAATATTCAAGCTGATATTACTTAATGGGACAAATCCTTTAAGAATTTATTTAAAAACCTGTAGGATCATATGTCAAAAGTCTTACTAAGGGTATGACAATGAATGGTGAAAAATGCACACTACTCAAAGTATAAAAAGTGAGTTCTCATAGCAGATATATTAGAGTGCACTCAGTTTAAACATGATTCTTAATACTGATAGCATAAATGTCAAACTGTCAAATGAAATTATTTGAGGTACTTCTTGTTTAAAGGAATAGTCTTTAATCTTCTATCACAGAAATGGTGGAGATCTGTGAAATGGTGACAGATGAAACATACACTTATTTGCTGATATATTTAATTTTTATTTTTAAAACATCATGACATTAACTGAAGCAGTTTTTGCTTCAAGACGGAGGACAATAGGATAACAAAAACAATTATTGCAGGTGTTATTGTGTGCCACAAAAGAATCTTCATTTAGTTCAGCATTTAAAAGCTTACTCAAATTTGAGTATTGTTTGTGTTTTGGATACTTTTGTTCCAGGTAATAATGAAATTATTTTGTCCAGTAGAACCTGTGTTTTTTAAAACTCTATAATGTTATATTTTTATACAGCACATTGGAAGTTCTGCCTTGGTATAGAAAACACATAAGCATTATGGTTTCTTTGGTAGGAATCTAGACATGTTTTGAAAGATTGACATTTAAAAGAAAACAAGTACTTTCCCTGAGAAAGTACTTGTTGGAATATGTTTTGCAATAGATTGACTGACAGAATTGCTGGAGATTAAATCAGCCTGTGGATACAATGAAGAAGCAAAAAGGTTGAAGGAACTTTGTGGGTTTTAAAACCAACACATATCCAGGAAAGAAAAAACAAATAAAGGCATGAGAACAAAAAAAGACTACAGAAAAAGCTTAAAAAATGTGAAAAAGATATATTCACATAAAATATGTGAAATAACTAATTTCCTTCCTCACACTGAATTTGGATACCTCTTCTACATAACAGATGCAACTTCAAATTTAGGTTTAAGCAACGCATAAAAATTTAGAAGTTTCTGAGAAATACTGTACTGAGTATGACTGCTAAGAAATAAGTAAAACATCCCTTAAAGTTCAAGAAATCTACACCAATTGCACAGTGACACACATCACATAATATTATTTTGTAGCTTGCTTTTGCATGTCAAATAATGCATGTTTCAGTCTTTTTCAGGATCATATATGGAAGTTTGCTTTGCAAAACAATTTCAGGTTACTAGTAATTAAAGACTGCTTCTGCTTCATTTTCTCATAAGTAAATCTTTTATATAATTCTGGTGTTTGTGAGCCAGATAAGCAGCTTCTAATGTCTCCGTCAAGCTGGACTGTGAAAGGAGTTGGCTTATCACAGAACTATCAGTGAAGCAAAGTTAAATAGCCTTGTGCAGATAAAACATATCTGTTGGTATACCTTGTGTTGATAAAGCAACATTAGCAACTTGTTGCTGAATTACAGGGAAGAATATATACAAATGCATAGCATTTATCAAAATAGCTTTCAGAGATTTTAACTGTCAATAGATGAGATAAACTTTATTAAATTATTAGCACAAATGTGATAGAGGAACTTTATCTAAATCCCACATTAGCAAAGATAAACATATATTGTGTTTTATGTCTGAGGTCAGATCCCTCCAGTTGCTGATATAAATTCTTCCATGCATCCTAAAGGCAAGCTACTAGATAAGGTAACATAGCAGAAGCAGCTTCTCATATTTTTGCATGATTTAGGCAGTGCTTTAAAAGAATCTGATGTAGAATCTGTAACTGAAGAAAGAAGGAAGTCTTTCTATGTTTTCTTCTTGAATTACTACAAAGAAATACCTGTTACATTTGGAGTAATTTTTTTTCATTCTGTTTCCTTCTTGCATCTTCCAGATCATTCGTTTTAAGAAGTTCCGAAGGCCTCACATATTGGGGAGTTATAAAAAATATGTGTATATCCTTTTCCATGGTTTAGGAATCTAGAAGAGTATGTAGTCATTATTACTAAAAGCAAAGTCATTAATATGCACTAAGAGTCATGGAAATTCCTCTGTCATACTGCCATAAATTTGAGGAGTTCATCTTTTGTCTTTTTTTTACCAAACAAGGCTCTGGTGATATTGTGAACACTCGGCTGTGGTGTTGGTAAGAAGCAAGTGATGTGCTAGCTCAGGTGACAGTCATTGCTTCAGGGGCTTTCCAAGCACCCTGGGTGATTGCAGAGACAAAGAGGTTTTACCTTGCACTCAGGGTTGTTGGTACCCAGCAGCTGCCACTTCTGGATGTCCCTGCAAAATGCTTCCAAGATCTGCAATGCTGTTTGGAGCTCTGAGGAGATTCATTCTTATTCCCCCTCCCATATATTTCTTCTTTCCACTCTTCGAGTTTTGATTTATGCAGCAGTCCTCACTTTTGCTATTCATAAAAATTTTCCTCTTAGAGTTATTTAATGGAAAAAAAAATCAGTGACTTCAATTATTAGATTGAGTGAACATTAAGGAGCCATGTGCACAGTAGGAGCAGACTGGAAGAAAATAACAACAAAGTTCATATTTCAACATTTGCCTGAGACTAGCACTAGGCCAGTCTTGGGGACTAGAGGCTCATGACTCATGTTTGGTGCATGTTAAAAGTACATCTTTTGATTTAATTTCAAAACATTAGTTTCCAAAAGGAATACAGTTTTTGTGCTCTGTCTCGGAGCTCTGTAGCACGACTCAAAACACCGTAAGCGGGGATAACTGGGAAATTTGTTTGAATATCACTTCTTATCTGAAATAAAATGCTAATACAAATGCATTCATAGACTTCCTATCCTAGGTCCAAAAATTAAACAGCGGGGTTTGAACTTGTCAAACTGGAATTTTAGGCTTGTAGAAAATATTTGGCTTTTCATCCAAATTTAGAGCTCAAGATTATGAAATCTGAAACTTTTATTTGAAGAAAAACCTATTTTCTAGCTGGTTTTGTCCTGGTCTGCTAGCTGTGTGAAAGTGAGACAATTCACGAGTATCCAAACCAACTACAGCAAGTTGCACTCAAGGCGTTTTATGTGCCTGTTTTTTTTAATTTTTGGAGGTTTTCTCATCTGTTCTGCTCTGCTTTGAAGTCTTTCATCTTTGTTCAGAAGGAAATCTCCACTGGCACTTAAAATCTTTGGAGAGAGGATGAACAGTAAAGCATTAATTTACACTATTAATTGGTGTATAAATTAAACCATGTTCCCTTGAGAGTAGCTGCTTGGCAAGTCAGATATTCACAAGGAAAGTTGCACTGGCAGTTCTGCAGCATTAGGCCTTTCCCTGCAATCTTCTGTGCAAAAATGAAGTAAAATTGTTAGAAAAATGAGATTCAGACAGGAGGAAAAGTGGGATAGCAGAAGGCAGGGATTATTTTACTACGAGTAACTTAGTTTCTGATAAAACTTTTTGCTGTGTCAAAGAAACAATGTCTGAATCAGAAAATTTCTATTTCTCAGAGTTTACTGAATTTGTAATGTGGGGCTCTGTCCTCATCTTCTCCAGTGCTTGTCCCTAAGTCCCAGTCCCATGGCTTTCTATGCCAATGCTAGCAAACACTGCACTAAAACTGTTCTTACCTTATCTTACCTTTCCTTCTTCTTGTACCGTAGGGTGGAATTGTTTATCCTCACTGTGTGCTTTTTCTAAATGGGTATTTAGGAAATGTTCTCTAAAAGAAAAAGAGAAATCTTATCACTACCTCCCACAGATTTTATTCTGGGCTGCCCTAAAATACAGATGAACCAAATTCCCTTTAACTCATTGCATGTCCTCAAAACATACTGGCAGGGATGTTTCCTCATGATTTTTTCCTTAGCACTTGAATGCACAAAGATCACCAGACCAAACCTATTATTTTCCTTCAGTTCTGCCCTGTCTTCTTGCCATAGTGAGGAAGCACCTGGAGTTCCTGTGACAGTGACCATGACCCTCTCTACGGATCATCCTACCTGAGAAACTAACCTGCAGCCTCAGCCTGCCAGGAGCTGACACACATGGTACTGACTCAGTCTGGCCAGAAGTCTGACTAGGACACTTCCCACTGAAAGGACCAACGCCTAGGATCACCCTGTAGAAATATTCTCCTCTTGACAAATTGTTGGTAAGAGCAGAAACAGGTTTCCACTGAAGTCAATATGACTCTGGCCAACCTGTCAAGGGTTAGAGAAGGTTTTAACAAAAAGATTGCTTAAAGCACTAAAAATTCAGCACCTTTTTGATTTTTCCATTGCTAATTTACTTCTGGTAGCCTTATGTATACAGAAATAATTTCCAACCTTGAAATCATAAGCAAAGTAGCGTTTAGTCTCACAGAAAATCTAATCAATGGGGGTTTGGAGCTGGATCTCTACTAAGCAGAGGCTAATAACTAGTCATTATTGCTTTGTACCCCTGATTATAGTTCTTCCTTTCTAGACTGTTTGGCTGAAAATAATTATTCTCTAGAAGCAATCTAGTGCTGGAGTTTGCCTGACTCCACAGAAATGGTAGACTTATGCTATGACCCTAAAGGTTTGTACAGGAAAACACACCAGAACTCATGCATAATTCATAGGGGAATAATTTCTAACATGCAGCATTATTCAGGGGAAGCCTGTGGAGAATCCCTGCTGAAAACTTTTCTATGTCCATCAAAGATAGATTGCAAAAACGTTTCCAAATTTGAAGCTGTTATACAGCTAGGAGTAGAATGGAAGCTATGGTAGCACAAATTTCTCATTGTTTAGCCCATGTTTGTTGTTAGCACCTTGTGGGCCTTAGAGGTGATCTGATCAAGGTTAATTTTTTTCCTGGACAAAATAAAAAATTTTATTCCTGACAAAATAGTCAGGAATAAGTCATCCCATCTAGGTATGCCAAGGGTCCTCATTCAGTAAGTAACAGAAATTTGCTCTACCATCTTCTTCCTGGCAGAGATGGGAGACAGTTTTGTGAATAGCCTTTGCTGAACCACACAGAGCTGCAGGGCTTTGACAAATCCTGCCAAGAAGTATTTCATGAGTCAGTTCCACAGCTGAGAAGACAATGCAGATAGGCGGACACTTTGTATTGCGTATCTGCATGGATTAATAAAAAACCAGGAGCAGCTGCTGCTCTCATCACCTTGGTACATTCAATAACTTTCCTACTGAAATTCCGTAAGTTTAGGAAGTGAACGTTTCTCTAAAGTAAAGCCAGGTTTATTCTGTGTGCTAACTATGAGTGGCATTTAACTTCCTGACCAAATATCTCCATTTACCTGTCTAAAATTCAGGTCTCCACATATGAATTTATTGATAAATATTTATTGATAAATATTTAATGAATACAGGTGTTCATTAAAGTCAAATAAGGCTAATGAGCTATTTAAATGATTGAAGTCATTTGAATAACTCTCAGCTTGCTCAAGTTTTCTGATTAGATATCCACTGACTGCAAAGGGAGCTTACACAGCTCTCTTGCGTGAAGTTACCTGTAAGTGTAGTGTCTTGAATTAAGGTTTTGAATCTAACACTGAAATCAACAAAGTATGTCATCCTAGACTTTGTAACAGTACATAAAAACGCCCCAAATGTGACTGCATGCAAAGTGTATGTCTATTATTTATTTTCTTTTTGAAGATGAAAAGGAAAAAAGCCCCACACCAAAATTAGGATCAGACAAAAGCTTTGGTCTCAGTCTCATAGATGACCATGGCAACTGAAAGATGACCTTCAATTAATTGATTTTAGTACCAGTTTCCAGAGGCTTGTTTTCTTCTTCATAACCTGTTGCTTTCATATTAAGATATACCCACACTACATAATTTTTTTTTCACATTGGCACAAACTTAATCAAAATATTGAGGAAAATATAGCCTGAAAAAGAATTCACAGCTAACTTCAGTAGTGCAATGTTCAGTGCTCCCAGGGCCTGATTTTCAGTATCATCTGTGATGCCAGATATAGGAAGACTTTCTGTATGAGATCTCAGAAAATGTGAGTGCTTATGGCAATATGTGTGAAGGAACCCATTTAGTAATTAATTAGCTATCTTTAAAACTTCCATTCAAGTAAAACTCCACACAGAACCTTCTTTGACTTGCCTTTTAACAGTGACTTGAATTTTTATCAAGTACCACCTTCTGCAAAGAGAAGGTGTTATCAAGTAGACAGTGCATATGGACAGATTATAAAATAAGAAATGCCTTATTTCCCTCTGTGTTGCCCTTCCCCAGTCTGCTTTTGGGAACTTGTCCTGTCCTTCTGCATCTACAGAAGAACATAAGATACTAGATTAACATGGATAGAATCCAGCACAATGATACATTTTGACCAGAAAAATCATCAGTTATTCTTTTACTGAGGCATGGTAAAAATATGTATCCAGGGCTGTGGTTTTATGGGTGCAGGGGAAGCATTAAGGTTGTAAGTTCAGTTCCCACTTTCACTTTGGCACTTTCCAAGAGCATTGTTGTGGTTTAATCCCAGCCAGCCACCAAGCCCCACACAGCTGTTCAGTCACTCCCTCACCAGCAGGATTGGGGAAAGAACTGGAAGGGTAAAAGTTAGAAAACCCATGGGAAATAAAGATGGTTTAATAGGGAAAGCAAAGGCCAAATACACACACACACAAAATAAAACAAAGAATCAATTCACTGCTTCCCATGGCTGGGCCAGTGTTCAGCCATCTCCAGGAGAGCAGGGCCTCATCTCATTTAATAGTTACTTACAAAGACAAATGCCATCATTCTAAATATCTCTTCTGTCCTCCTTTTTCTCCCATTTTATACACTGAGCATGACATCCTATGGTCTGGAATGTCCCTTTGGTCAGTTGGGGTCACCTGTCCTGGCTGTGTCATCTCCCAATCCCCCATGCACCAACAACTTCCTCACCAGTGTGGCAGTAGGAAAAGCAGAAAAGGCTTTGGTTCTGTGTAAGCCCTGCTCAGCAGTAACAAAAATATCTCTGTATTATCAACCTTCTGTTCAGCACAAATCCAAAACACAACCTCATACCAGCCACTGTAACGACAATTAATCCTATCCCAGACAAATTCAGCACAAGCATCAAACTAGGCTCCAACATTAATATTATAAGAAGATAGTTCAACAAATTTGCTTTTAGGCCTCACAGAAAATAGACCTTCTTTCCATTGTAAGAATTGTCATTTATTTATGGCAAATGCTTGCCTAGATGCTTCCTCTACTTCTTTAAATATGTATGTGAAGACTGGGACAAATACTGCCAGATGATTTAAAGAGCTATGATTTGTATTGATATACATAAAGTGAGCTCCAAAACAAAAAAAAAAAAAAAATTTAGATTTTAAATTGGAAGAAAACATCATGTTAATTTTGGCCTTTTATTCCTTTGCATGAAATTAGAAAGTACTTAGCAAGTCTGCCAGGAAAAACAAGCCCCAGATATTTTCTATGCAATACACATTCTCTCTGAAGTACTGTATCACACACTATATTGGATTTGCAATGCTGAATATAATTTGCTAGAAATTACATAGTTCCTATATTAGTTTGCAATAGTGTCATTTTATCCAAAATAGTCCACTTTCCTGGATTGATTTGATGTGTGCATCTTTGGAAGACTGAAACTATGGGTATTTTGCTTGAAGGAGAAATCATCAATTTGTTTGTATTAAACTTCTGTGTCAATGTCCATTTATACAATTTTTGAAGTCATGGCTATGCAGTGTGAAAATTTCATGTGTGTCATAGAAGAAACTAAAGCTGATTTCTGCATCTAAGATTTAATCATAATTGCAAATCAATAACAAATGCAAAGTCCCCACCTGCTGAAGGAGTGCACTCTTTAAAGGAAGTGGGCTTTGTACTACTGTGTTCTTTGACCTTTTGCATTTTTAAATCTGCTGGCCAACTTCAAACAGACTTGATAAAAAATACAGAGATGTCAAGCACATTCAGAACTTTAAAGTTTGTTGAAAATGGGCAGCAGACTGCTGGGTTATTGCTAGCCACACAGAGTGAAAACTTATAAACTTAGATGCTCAAAAATCTGTGTGCACAAGACATGAAGGAAAGCAAATATGATTAGTTTGGCTGCTGACAGAACTACCCCTTGAAGTAAACTTTCCAGGTATTAAAGACTTACAGTTAAGGGTGCTGAAGAGAAAATTATATTCTCAGGAGGAATTATGAAAGAAGGAGGCAGAAGGCAGTGTCTCACACATCAAAATTCAGAAGCTACTGAAAATAAAAAAAAAATGGTGGGAGTTGAGCCATAGAAGAAAACAAAACCTATAGACCCAGCTGGTTAAAGACTGAAGTTAAGGATTTTGAGAACAATGTCCTCTAAACTCATACTTACCACATGGGAAAGTTACAGAGCAGACAAGGCCTCACAGGCTATATAACAACCAAAAGAGGTGAATAAAAGGGTTTTTTTAATATGCAATGGGTTGTTTTGGTGTCATGCTGTTTTATGTTTTGTATCTTTTTCCCTTAATCTCTTAATGGAACTTACTCTCTGCATTGACACTTATCTGGGAAAATGTGAAGCTCAGGATTTTATTTAACTTCTTTAACGCTCTACCCAATTTTTACATATTTTGCTGAGGCGCTGAGGTAGTCATACAATATACATGAGTATTCTGTCTGTAATGGATTGTTTTGATTATTTGACATCATAGTCTTGTCTATATTTCCACAGCTCGTTTCTGTGAACTTCTGATCATGTCAGAAATACTTGCCCTATTCATGCTACTAAAATAATTATTTGACAAATGGGGTAGAGAATTTTGGGGACTAGGTTAAGTACTTAAAGTGTTTTAAGTTGTTACCACTTAAGGGGATTCTTTTCTGTTAATTTCACTTTTATCCAAGAACAAATGATTGCTATGGTCATCAAAATTATAATTATTTATTTATTAAGCATTAGTAAAAAGTGCTATTTCACCTTACAAGTTTGAATTGTGTTGATGAAAAAGAAACATTATGTAATGTCAGAATTTTCAAACACAATTTCATCTATACTTTCGCTGCGAAATATCAGCCAATACTTGTTTTCCAACAAGTTTAAATTTTAGCAAAAAAAAAAACTTAGAAGTGTGTTGTATTTAAACAAGTACATATTAATATTTTCTACTGTCTATGCTCATCAATGCGTCATGTGTGAATTGTGTGAATTCTTTGTGTAGGAAAATCTCTATGCATGAAAACATATATGAAATAAGTCTTCATATGCAGCAAATAAGTTACAGCAAGTGCTCTCACTGCATTTTGTAATATGAATTTCATGCATTTGTACTCACATGATATTTATTTTTAAAATATTTAGAGTTCATTAGGCTTTTCAGAGTAAACATTTTCTTTACAGATCTGAAAATACATTACAAAGGCAGACAAGTATCATTATTCCTGTTTCACTGCAAACTAATAAAACTCAACTGGAAAGACTTTCCTCATATAGTGTAGCTAGTTATAATATTTTTAGATATTTACATAGCTAGATAACAATTGAAGGGTGGGAAACAACAAATGCTCTTTTTTTTTCTTTTTTCCAACAAATGGGCACAGAGTAACAACATTTTAATCACGATCTCATGGGATTGTCATGGTGGAGCTGTGGAGGAAGAGATCAGAGCAATTGGCCCCATTGTAGTTAGAACAGGTGCTGTCTTTTCTTTCTGTGGACAGAGCAACATGCCATGTCTTCTGATTTCTGTGTCCTGGGGCTGCTTACACTGCCTCTCAGAGTTAAGTATTACTGCAGCTCTCTGGGTCATTTTCAAAAGACAGTTTCACTGTACTTTGTGGATTGTGAAGCCTCTGTCAAAGATTTTCTTTTTTTTTTTTCCTTTTTCTTGTTTTTTTCTTATCAGATGCATATATTTGTGTTTGGTGCAAAAGAACCTCACCACACAAAAGGAATCAATGTTTCCTCCAAGCTCATGCTGGTTCTGTTTGTTTGAAACCTACAGAAAAAATAGCAACTGTCAGTAAATACAAAAAAAAATAGCTTGCTGGTTAATACACTTCTAAATGAATTGTGGTCCCAAGCAACATCAGCATCCCCCACATTTTGTTATTTATATGTAAGTATCCATCTGTCTGCTGAGGAGTTGTAGGAGAGTAACAAATCTACAGGAAAGCCTTTCATTTACAATTGCCTTCTTTAGACTGGGTGGATTAATTTTCTCTACTGCTGAGAAGAAGGTTAATAGGTCCTCCTACTTAAATCTGAGAACAAAGCGAGTATTGCGAGCAAATACATGGCAAAGATTAGCTCATTTACTTTGTGAGAAACATTTATCTTATTTTATTTCTAATTTTCACTGATTGCCAGCTATGTTCAGCTACATACTTTCAGTACAAAACACACAGCTAAGCTACACTAGCAATGTGGGAACTTCATCTAGAATGTTACATCACTGTGTTAGTACTCTTTCTTCTACATAAAGCACCACTGACTGATTTTTTTTCCTAGTTTAAAATATCAGCCATAGCAGAAATAATTTAGTATTATTATTGTGTTTCTGCGCATGAATGGCTGTTGTATGCAACCCAAATCATTATGAATATGTCCACCACCCAGGAAGAATTTCTTCCCTGCAAGAAACTACAGCATAATTAGCCAAGAAATCCCAGTGAAACTTAGATGACATGTAGGGTTAAGTATCATGATGAATTAGCTGGCAACCTTACCACAGGCAGGCTCCAAATTGTTTTTGAAATTACATTCTGAAACCAAATGCTGGTATTTGAGCAAGTAGGAAAATTTAGTGTACTTTATAAGTCTTTTCAGTTGAAGAAAGTCCTAGATCTGTAACTATCACCTTTCCTTTCTCAAGAAAAGAAATATGTTCCCTTGCTTAATAACAGGGAAACCATATTTCACTGAATTCCAGCAACAACCACTCACTGTCAGATTGAATCCTATGAAATAAAAGTGGAACAATATTTGCAATAATGTTTCTCCCTATTTTTTTTTACAGCATTTGATTAACTGTGTCATTAAATATTTGCAAACTCTTTTCTTAAATGAACAGCTGACTTTCTTAAAGGAGAAATTAGACACACCACAGGAGATAAAAAACTAAAGGTTGAGAGAGATTTAAGTGCCAAAATTTCTGCACTGAAAGAGACTTTATTCTCTCTGTGTTTGTGACATTCTTACACAGCAGAAGAGAGAGACACTTGTATCAGCTCAAAAGGGCTCTCATCCATGAGACCAGATAACTCCCCCCAGACCAGAACTTGGTGGCTACATTTTACTCTTCCCTGTTGGTAAGATTATGGAAAGTTG
>VZTB01016246.1:1018-18055 GCA_013397245.1 Thryothorus ludovicianus | reverse complement strand
CCATGGCAGGAGGTGGGACAAGACGGGCTCTGACATCCCTTTCAAAGCAACCCAGGATGGGATTATGAGTCGCTTACAACAAATTGCAGAGCAGAGGAGTGAGGAGAGACTCTCTGGCAATGGCTCCCATGGGAACCCACCACAACAGTGCTGCTCTGGGTGCAGACAGTGGGAGGGAGAAATATGCACAGCCCCAAACTGCATGGGAAAGGCTGCAGAGATGTTGGGAAAACACACCCAGCACAGCTGGAGGACAGGTAGGAGTCTGGCTCCCTGTGAAGAGAGAGCTCTGAGAAGTGAAGAGGCCAAAGCAGTGCAGGAGCAGAGACACTGCTGTCCTTCCCTGATGTCCCACACAACCTCTGTACCCTCACACATGTCCCTCTGAGCCCAAACATTCCCAGAGCAGCCTACACAAAGTGTGGCTGCAAAGCTGCAAAACTGCTTTTCCCTTTTTCCTGTGTATTTCCATGCCAGGGCAGTATAGGAGCACAGGAAGGCCCAGGACCTTGTGACAAACAATTCCAAGGCTCCAGGGGATGCTGTTTACATCCTGAAAGGCCACGCGTGGTCCATGTGTAGGCCCTTGCAGCCTGACCCCACACTGAATGCTCTGGTCACTGCTCTGTGCTCAGTGCCCTGGCAGGACCCCACATCCAAGCTGGAGTTTGGGTGTCCCCTCAAGTGCTCATCCCTGCCTGATTTGCAGCTTGCTGGGATACAAACTCCTGCTCTCCATCCCCTTGGGAAATAGTGCCCTGGATTTGTGTCCCTCTGGCACTCTCCCTCTGCCTGTGGAGGAGGGCAGGGAGGGGAGTGGGGCACCCTCCCTGATCCCAGCAAACCCCACACAAGGACAGGAACCAGGTGGCACTGGATAGGGAAAGGATCTTCTATTCCTTAGGTATTTGTAGTGCCCCGGAAGATTCCAAGAAGATTCCATCCATCAGTGTTCTGTTCCCTGCACCTGGAGGTCAGCAAAAGGCTGTCACTTCCAGGAGCAGCTGCACAGGAAGGTCCTGGAGGGGAAGTCAGGAGAACGGAACAGCTTTGCTGGTGGCTAAACAGCTTCCCATCCTGAGCTGCTGCCCTGGGAGCCCCTGGGGCAGCTGTACTCCATATGGCTCTGCCAGCCCTTGCAGCAGGTGAGGAGAAATAAGCTGAAGGCTCCAGTGCTCCTGATGGCAGTGGCCATGGATGGGATTGCCAAGGGAGGCCAGGATGCCATTGGCAAAGGCTCCCATTGAATTTCTTTGGCCTGGGCTGACCTTTTTCCTCTTCAACAAATGGAAGAGGGTACTGAAGAAAGGCAGCTGACATGAGGATGCTGATGGCCACTCTCTGGGGCTCAGGGACCCTTCCTCTCCCACTCCTCTCCTGAGGCACCACAGCTCACCGTGGGCAGGCATTCTGCTGGCAGGAGCTGGAGAGCCAAGGCTGCTGCAGCTGCTGGGATTGTGCAACTGAAACTGGCAGGAAGGGAGGAGGGCTGGAAGGGCAGAAGGGGGTTGCTTCCTTTGGACCTGGAAAGCTTTGGCACCAGATTCCACAGGAATTTTGCTGTGAACTCCAGGCTAAGAAATTCCTGGCACAACTTGAGGCCATTTCCTCTTGTCCTGTTGCCTCCTGCTTGGGTGAAGAGCCAGACCTCCACCTGGTTCACACTGCCTGCCAGGGAGTTCTAGAAAATGAGAAGGTCCCCCCTGAGCCTCCTTCTTCCCTAGGCTGAGCTTCCCCAGCAGCTTCTGGTGCTCCAGCCCCTTCCCCAGCTCTGTTCCCTTCTCTGGACGTGCTCTTGCCATAAGGGCCCCCAAACTGCCCCCAGGACTGGAGGTGCCTCAGCAGTGCCAGCACAGAGGGAAGAGCACTGATCCTGCTGAGGACACCATTGCTGGTATGAGCCAGGATGCCACTGTCCTCCTTGCCCACTTGGGCACACTGACCTCTCATGTTAAGCAGCTGTCAACCAAAACATCACTCCCTGCAGCTGCTCCTGGTGGCCAGGGATCTCCTATGGGGTTCCTCAAGGCTTTGTAGAGTGTTAGACATATCCCAGAGCTGATGTCAGGGAAGTATTTGGGAATGAGGGGGCTAGGAAGTCTCTGGCAGATGGCTCAGAGGCTGTGTCTAAGCCAGGGAGCAGGAGATGGTGCTGCAGATGCCAACCTGCAGCCAACTTAGGTAGACCTGCCCCCTCCAGCCTCCATCCCACAGGAGCAAGGCAGGGGCTGCCAGGTTTCAGAGGCTCTCCTACTCCTATTTCTTTCCTCCAGAGAAGGCAGAGCAAGTGGATTAAAAGCTGCCTGCCAGCTTCAGAAAGGATCTCTGTATCCCCCAATTCTACTGCTGGAAACTCCATCTCTGGTCTTTGCTCTAAAAGGGCCTGAAGAGGACCAGGCATGGGAAGGACCCCATTTCAGAGGGAGCAGGGCTGAGGCCTGGCCCCTTCTAGCACTGGCACAGGACGTCTTGTATGCCAGAGGGACACTCTCAGCCCCTTTTGGAAGTGCAGAGAGCCCAAAGCCCATACCAGCTCACCACCCAGTGCCTCCCCAGCAGCTGAGTGGTGGCTCTTGGGCTCTGTAACCTGGGGCTGCCTGGGGCTGTCCCTCTGCTTCTCACCTGCTGCAGCCTTCCCATCTCCCCAACACCACCCAGCAGAGCCCAGGGATGCAGGAGAGCAGGAGTTTGCTGTTCAGGGACTTATAGCCAGGGGAGGGTCAGTCTCTTCTCCCAGGGAACAAGGGACAGGACAAGGGGAAGCGACCTCAAGTTGCCCCAGGGGAGGTTCAGGTTGGATATTAGAGAAAACTTGATGGTGCTTTGCAGCTGCGAAACTGCTCACCATCTGCCAGCCAGGGCCGGGGGGAGGAGATGTCCTGCTGCTGAGCCAATAACTGGGGTGAAAATGCTCTCTGATGAACATGATTCATTAAAGCCTAATTGTGTCATTAACACACCCTTGCATCCCAAAGGTAACCCTCCCCCAAAGTATGACCACTCCTCACTGTGGTGTAATTTTGTGACTCTATCTTTAAAAGCAAAGCAAAAGAATTTTACACATAAAGGTCTGCATGATTTGAGTCACTCAAGTTCCTCCTAAACAGAACGAAACCGCATAAAAAAGTAAGTTGAGAATGGGGGGAAAGTGCGGGAAGGCTCCATGGTTACTGCTGGGCTCAGCCAATGGGCTGAACTTGCCTTCTTCCCTGTCAGGACCTATTGTGTAAGAACTGCACTCTGTGCACTCTTAATGCTTTAATGGGGATTAGAGTTTGTCTCGAGATTGCTTTGAACACGTTTATGCAGTCAGAATCTATCACTGACAAGTCCTATCACTGACAGGTACTATCACAGACAATTCTCAAACTATAACCTGTCAGAGTTTTTTAGCAATAAAGAGAGTGAACTGAAAACTCTGCGGGTGAGTTCTTCCCTGGCGCCGGCAATCCCCAGCAGCAAGGGACATACTCGGATTACGAGGAAGAGTCCCTGCGGACTCAAAAAGCGGGAAGAGCTCCTGAGGGCTCTCCCTTATGCTGGAGTAAATGGGCGGCACCACCCTCCGATGCCTCAGGATGGCCGGGGAAGGTTCCCCCTAACGGGGCACTGACAGACTGCCCGGCCTCAAGGGCCTTGGCTTTCCTGGGGCACGGAGGCGACTTAAACACCGAGGGCCAAGCAAATCATCCCACAGGAACAGTATCAAAAATCCCTTTTCACGTGACAAATGTGGATGTAGCACTTGGGGACATGGGTTAGTGCTGAGCGTGGCAGGTCTGGAGGAACGATTTGACTCGAGAGTCTCAGGGAGCTTCTCCAGCGGCAAGGGCCTGTGATCCCATGATTGTGTGAGGCCCAGCCGGGCACTGCTGTGGCTCCCAGCGCCAGCTCGTGTTGTACCGCAGCAGGATGTGCCACTGGGAAGGGCTGGCATCCTCTGCTCTGCATGGCCCAGCTTCCCCAGCCANAGCTGGTCTCCTGGCCCTTTTTCATTTACATCAGTTTCACTCTCTGCAGATTCATTTCCCAAACGACTGAAGGGCCTGCTTGGCTTTGCCCAGCAAGATCTGTATGCACGGTGTGGCTGAAACGGCTGGGCTCTGCCACAGGTGGCATTTGGGAATGCTCACACCTGAAGGTCCAGCCAAAGAGTGTCCTGAGGAAGTGAGATGGGGCCAGAGGTACCCAAAGCAGTGACCAAAACCAATAAAGGCATCAAAAATAGTGTTTAGACCTCAAACAAACCTGGTGGTGTTCCTTGAGGGGAAGGACTTGGTGCTGGTGCATGGGCAGTAACAGCCTGTGGACAGGGGCTTACTTAGGGCTAAATTCACCCCAAGCCCTGCCTTGTGAATCCCTGACTGATGGGATTTAGCACAGAGTTTTCTGGAGAAAGCAGCTGTATGGAAATTTGGGACAAACTCTGCCAGGTCCAGATTTCCTTGCTGCCCATGGTGTGGCCCATGCAGAAGCTACATGGGGGCAGAGATCCTCCTGCAGCCCCTGCAGGAGCCCTGCACGCTGGAGCAGGGGGATTCCTGAGAGAGGCTTTGAGCCCATGGGAAGCCTCTGCTGAGCAAGGTCCTTGTATGGGCCACAGAGGAGGAGCCCTGCGTACTGAAGCAGGTTTGCTGCAAGGCCTTGGGAGCCCATGAGGGGCCCAGACTGGAGCAAGAGGACCTGAAGGACTGACCCCGAGGAAGAGTGACCCACGTGGCAGCAGGTTGTGGAGAGCTGTTTCCTGTGGGATGGACTCCAGCTGGAGAAGTTCCTGGAGAACTGTCTCCCGTGGCAGGGAACCCATGCTGGAGCAGGACAAGGACTTGGACTCCTCTCCCTGCAGAGCGGCAGCAACAATGTGGAATGAACTGACCAGAACCCAAATTCCCATCTCCTTATGCCACTGGGAAGGGGATGAGGGAGGCTTTGGGAAGGAGGGAGGGTTGAGGAAAAACTGACTGTGAGATTTGTTTGGCTTCTCATGATCATGCCCTGGTGCTGGCGTAATCAATTCAATCGGTATCCAAAAATTGAGGCAGTTTTGCCCATGACAGTGAAGAGTGAGGGATCTCTCCCTGTCCTTATCTCAACCCAGGGACCCTTGGTTCTATTTTCTCTGCCCTGTCCAGGTGCAGAGGGCAGGGACATAGTGGCTCTGGTGGGTACCTGGTGTCCAACCAGGGTCAACACACTGCACACCTCCAGGCCTGGTGAGTCCACAACCTCTCTGAGCAACCTGGCCCAGTGCCCAGCCACACTTCAAGGCAAGAATTTCTCCCCAAGACCTCACTGAAACCTGTCCTCCATCAGCTTCAGGCAATTCCCCCTGTCTCTGAAAGCTATCAGGAAAAGTCCCTCTGCAGCCTTCTGGTGGCCCTCTTCTGGTGGGTACTGGGAGGCTGTTGGGATGTGTCGCCTCAGTTCTACAAGTTCTCTCCTCAAGTCCTACCAGTTAGTTATTGGGAACACAGCAGAGTGTAGGAACTTTGGCAGCCTGAGGCCAGGTCATCGAGGAGCAGAGCAATGGAAGCCTCCTGCTGCAGGTGACATCTAAAGGCCAGAGGCAGAGGAAGCTGAGGCAGCTCCAGGAGCAGAACCAACAAGAGGCAAGCGCAGCGTGGCCTTTCCTCGTGCTTCCCTGTTGCTTCCCTCTCGCTGCCTTTTGGCAGGCACGACTTTCATTGGAAGTCACCCCACATCTTCTGCAGCCACCAGAGGAACACCAGGAAGAAATGGCTGCAATTGGCCCTGTGATCAACCTTCCTCCCTGCAAGGCCCACAGACTGGCAGAGGTTGCTGAGCTGATCACCTCTGTTCTCTCCTCAGCTGGCCGCAGGGAAAAGCTGGCACTGGCTTTGAAGAAGGAAGGCTACATTCTGAAACTCTTAATGCTTTTCCAAGTATGTGAGGAGTTACAGCTCAGCCAGGCCTTGCAGCATTTGTTAGCCATTATGCAAGGAATTCTGTGGCTTGACCAAGCAATTCTGCTGGAGGTAAAACTGTTGCAGGAGTGTATCATGGATGTGGTTGGATGCCTTGAGTATGGTCTCTCTTTGGGGCAGCCCAAATGGCACTGGCAGCTCTTGCAGCAAACAACCAAGCTGAAGGAGCTTGTTCCCATCCAAAACCCTGAGCTCTGGCAAAAATTCCACCAGATGTACTGGGCACAGTATATTCAGGCCATCGTCTTGCCCAAGGCAGCTGGAGTAGGAGAGGGTTCTCTGCCTAGCCTCACCTCCTTCATCAGCGGCAAGGAAGGGGAGATCTTCTGTGTGTTGGAGTTAAGTGGCTTCTGACCTGCTCTCAATGGCTTGGGACCTGGAGCTGGAGTTGCCAAGGGATCCCTGTTCAACAGACATGCTTGCATGCACACAGGATGGGAATGATCCCCCTTCTTTCTCCTCCCTTGGATTCTGTAGTTTAGAAAGGGAAGAGCTTGGGAAAGGATCTAAAAATTATTGTATGGGCTGTCAAGAGTTTCAAGTTCTTCTCTTTGATGCTTTGGAGCTGGTTTGTGGGGGGAGCTAGGGAACAAGCAGCTTTTGGGGCTCTCTCTCAGGGCCAGGTGCAATGTCTGTGGAACTTATTCTGAACCTGAGATGCCAAGGACCAGGCTCAGAGAGAATGCTGCCAGCACTGCTTCCCATGGGAAGGAGCGCTGAGAAGTGCAGAGACAGAGAGGGCAGAAAGCGTCCAAAGCCTTGAGAGATGATGATAGTGATGGTGATGATGTTCAGCCTGGTTTTCTTGTCCCTCTGGAGGCTTAAGCAATGGGGGAACTGAAATCCTTGCCCAGAAAAGAGCTCTTGTCCTAGAGGTCCTGAAGTCTCTCTTAGGAGGAGAGGCTGTGACTCTGCCAAGCCAAGGCTGGGGCAGAAGTGCAGAGCGGAGTTTCTGCAAGGGGGGATCTGGTTTGAGTTCAAGGAAGGGCAAACAGGTTGTGGCTGCAGCCAGCTGGGAACCTGTCCATCTGCTCCCACTTGCCCAGGGGGCCTGAAAAGGTGCTTTGCAGGATTGCAGAGGGAAAGGGATCCCTGTGGGATGTTCTTGGGACAGGGGGAGCTGGGCAGGTGCCACACAGGACAAGCTGTGTCTCAGCTGGCTTTTGAGAGCTGCACTTTTCAGGAGCCTCCCCTGAGCTCAGCTTCCTCTATGGCTCTGGGCTTCTGCCCCTGCTGCACACAGGCACTGCTGAAACAACGCCCTGGGAAGGAAGGATCCTGTGGGATCTGTGTGCTTTGGCATTGGCCTTTGTTGGGCTACAATGAATGGAGGAGTGAAGAGTTGCGCTTGCAGTAGCAGAGGATCTTCTCAAGATGGAAGTTCTGCCTTTCCAGAGGGTCTGTGTCAGTTGTGTTCCTTTTTTATGTTCTGCAGAAAGACCAGAAATTCTGGTCAGAACTTCTGGCCCAGTTAACAGCTGGAGCTACTGGTTTCCACCAGCAATTGTAATTGGTGAGTCAGTGCTTGCGGGCTTGAAAGGAGAGGGATGAAGGAGAAAAAGGGAAACTGTTCTTGAGGCCTTCTGCAGTCCTTGAGGTCTTTCTCGAACCCAGGAATCTTTGTCAGTGCTGCTCAATCTTCATTTAAGTCCTCACTTAAAGAAATACTTCTGGCAATGTAAGCTCTGATTTCTTTGTTGTAAATCAGGATTTCCTTGTATAGCAAGGACCAGCATGGAGCCAATATCCTTGACTTCAAGCACTGCTTTCTTCCCAGAATATTTTAGCATCCCAGAGAACTTTATTTCTGTATCACTGTCAAGGCCAAGTGACAGATTTCTTCTTTTTTGTATTTCCTTTCCATGGCTTTGCTTTGTTGATGTTGGCAAAACTTGGAGGAAGCACCACAAGAAGAAGACCATTCTGTAGGAAGGTCCATCCAGGACTCCAACTCTGCTAGAAATTGTAACCCTTTCCTCCTTTCAGAGAGTTGTCTTACTCCAAGACACCGGAAATTCCTTTTCCTATGCAACAGGTGAACTTTCTGAAGGACTTCTGTGCCTTTTCCCTCCTGTTTCACCAGAATGGAGAGGCATTTTTACAAAGCTTGGCCAAGCTGGGACTTCTTCCTGCTCTTCAAATTCTAGTGAAAACTTCCATCTGCTTTTCCTCAAATCAGGAAAGGCCAGAGCCACTGGAGCACTTGTTGGACCTGCTGAGCACTTATGTGTCCCTTTGCTCACATACCTTGCCTCTGCTGAGAGTAGAAGTGGATTGGACCAGCCACAATCCCAAAGCTGCCACAGCTCTTGCAAGTGCCTGCCTGGGTTGCCCTTATTCTTGTGACTCTGCACCAGGGGCAAGTTCTGTGCTCAGTGCAGTCCTTGGGACAAGGCAGAGTTAAGAAGGAAAGAGACTTTTTGCCACGGGACAGCTGCATTGGTGTTGTTTACCTGGGGCTGTTTTGGTTGTGCTTGGACCAGGATCAGAGAAGTCTTTTTAGCTTCTCTGGAGCTGTTTGCTCATTCCTTCCCAGAAGATCTTGTCTAGCAGCAGCAGATTTCTCTGTCCTGAGCAGCAATGGGAAACCAGAATTTTGTTCCTCCTTTGGCTGGGGCAGTTGTTGCCACCTGACCATTGCAATCCAGGGTCAGTGCTGCTGTTCATCACAAACACCAGATTCCGGGGGGTTCTCTGTTGCAGGAACAACCTGGGAACTGAGCAAGGCACAGCACCCTCAGAAAAACATTTGTTCTTCCCCATTCAGCTCAGCAGCTTTAGGGGAAAGTTGTTTGAGTCCCTCACAGCCCTGTATGGAAGAAACACTAATATTCCCAGGAAGTTCAAGAACACCTTTGACTCACAATCTTGAGAACACAAAGGCAAAATGAGGCATTTTTCAAGTTTTTAAACAACAACCAGGCAATGGGAGGCCCTACACAAACTTGACCTTGGCAAACTTAAGCTTAACCACCTGTAACTTACCCACACAACAAGACAGGGACCTGAAGTTGTTTAGTCTGGTTTACAGTCCATTTTGATGAGAAGAAGTGAGGAGAAGAAAGAGAAATTGATTTGCACAATTGGTCCTTTGGTACAAAATTAATCAGTTGTGTGTAACGGGTACAGAAGATCAGTGTCTCAGCTATTCCAGCCAGGAAGTGGCACAATGGAAATGGTTCCTGCTTAAATGAAGACTCATAGATTCACAGATTCACAGAAAGCCTTGTGTGCCTTCTAGAGGAAGCAAAGACTGGGCAAAAGAGGTTGCTGGTTTATTGTTGCTTCTCTGAAACCATATTCTGTGTTTCTCAGAGAAACTTGTGAATGAAACCTTCCCAAAACCTTTCACTCCCTTTTCTTTGGAGCTTTGTCTGATGACAAACAGCAAACCTCATTTATTCTGCCAAATTAATCTCTTTTTTAGGGAATGGATGATCTGCAAGTAGCATCTGCTGCCACAGATATCTTATCTTGTCCACTTCTGTCCATTCCTGGTCCAAGAATTTGTCATGCAATGGAGAGGAACCACGTAAGTAAAAGTGGTTTGCAGGTGCTTGGATAGACCAGTCCTAGGGCGAATGGGAAATAAACCAGCCAAACAACAGCTCAATTTTTCTACTTCATTTTCATTTTTATTTAAAGAAACAAACAAAACTGACAGAAACCAGGAAACCCATTGCACTCTAATTTGAGGCTTACTTTATCTGGGTTTTTTGCAGGGTACTGACCTCATCTGTGTACTCATGAAGCAGATGTTATGCCATCCTGCTGCTGCATTTGGAGGAGCTGATCAGGTCATGAAACTGTTGCAGACTCTGCTTGATCCAGGGAATCTGCTGGCCACAGCTGAGGTGAGGGAATGCAAAGGGCTGAAGACAGAACTGTCTCAGCCCAGAGAAACCCTGATCTTCTCAAGTGCTGCTTGTGGGCCCAGCATCCAAACAGGGCCAAATGGGCTTGGGGTTAGTGCTTGGCTGTACTGTGTGCTCTGAGCCTGAATGGCATGATGCTCCAAAGCAGCTGAAGTTTCCAGAGCGTTTGGCTGAGCCAGGGCTGTGTCTGGGGCACTATGCCTGCAGTCACTTCCCCAAACAGTGCTTCAGGGTCACAGCACTGTCTGGCTGGAGCTCCTGCTGCCTGCGAGAGACATCCAGCAGCCTCAGAGTCCAGGAGAGGCCCTGGTACCTCCCAGACCACAGGTTCATACCCTGGAATGGACAGGAATACCTGAGGAAAGGTTGGCAGGTTGTCATGATGCAATGACTGCATTGGAGAGAACTTGAAGGACACTTTGTCAAGCCTTAGGGGTCCCAGATGGATTGCCATGATAGATTGGCATCCCTAGTGGGGATTCTCTTGGGGATAGCAGAGTGGGCTGGATGTCTCTCAGATTTCCTCTCAAAGAAAGAAATGGCTCTTTGTGCAGGGAACATCTGGTGGGGCTTCAGGCCCCACCAGAAAGATACAGGCAGAGATGTTGGAGCCAAGGGATTTCTTTGTAGGCTGTTTCTGCTGGTACTGCACTTCTGACTGGGAAGGTCTCTGCCAAGGCCAGGATTTAATGAAGCCATTTTCTCCCTTAGGTATCCAAAATACTTGGATTTTTCAATTCCTTCTATGCCCACTGTCTTCCTGTTCTGACTGTGCCACTTCTGACCAATGCAGCAAAAAGTACCTGGGAAATAGCAAATGAGGATTTTTTCCTTGTTTACCCCCTCTAGAGGCTTGTAGTGTCTGGAAGGGACTGACAGGGGTGCTCCCATTGATAAGCCAGTCAGACCAGCTGGGAATGCATGTGAGGAAAACAGCTGCTCCCCAGGGACAGGGGTTCTGCAGGCAGCACTTTTCAGCCCCTTCTTGCCCCTCCCTCACATGGCTTCAGGCTGTGCTTTGTAGCAGATAGACCTCCTGGAGGAGCATTGTTCATGGTGGAGGAGTTGGACTTGTATCCTTTCTATAAAGATTGGCCAAAAACATCACCATTGTGTTGGCTGTTTTGCTCTCCCTCAAAGTTTTGCCTCCTAAAGCAATCCAGGAAAGTGAAAGTCCACTAAAACCATGTCAGGAACTGCAAAAGCACCTGAGCTGTGTGGATGGCACAGGACATTTTTTTTTTCTTCTTTTTTGCTCATTGAAGGCATTACTTTTTCTTGTAGATGATTATCAAATGGCACAACTCCTGGTTTTAATTTTGGAGCTGCTGACTTTTTGTGTGACACGGCACAAGGAGCACATGAGGGGTTATATCCTCCACTGGGATTTGCTAAAAAGAGTTCTGCCCTTGATCAATTCCAAACATACATTTCTGGCCTTGGGTGAGTAGCCTTTGGCATGTCCTTCTTCCAAGCTCAGTGTATCCTGGCTGGAAGGAGTTCCAGAGGACACTTGAACTCAGGGTTCATGGGAAGGGATGGGAATGAATTTCTGGACTGCAGCCCTGGCCTGTGGCTCTGGAATCCTTGCATTTCTCTCTTCACAAAGGTGCTCTGCACTTCCTGAGGAAGATCATTGCCCTGAAGGATGAGATTTATACCCATTACATCACCCAGGGAAACCTCTTGGCACCCCTTGTGCAGGCTCTGCTGGAAAATGGAGCTACAGCCAACCTGCTCCACTGGGCTGTGCTGGAGCTGTTTGAATTCCTCAGACTGGCGAGTTCAGCAGCAGCTTCAGCTCGGCCACAGGCTTGGCCTCTCAGCTCAACAGGCCCAGTGCAGCCTCCCACTTCAATGCAAGTGTCACAAAGACATTCAGCTATGCTGACTCTGCTGACTCTGGTGTCCCTTGCCATGAGAAGATGAATCATTTTTTTTTAGGCTTCAGGATCAATCTGAATTGCTTCACAATTGCTCCAGACAAAATTGTTTTGGCTCTGGCCAAGGAATCCATTCCTTTGCAAAAGAAACTCAGAAGCTTTCTGAACTTTGGCCTGGGGTCACAGGAGACTTGAGACTGTGTTTTGTTCCTCTGAAGGAAGATTGTAAGTCCCTGGTTGCTCATGTCATCGAGAACTTCTATCCTGCACCGGAATCCATCACCTATGTGCAGACATTCCAGGGACTGAAGAGGAAATATGAGCGAGACAAGCACCGGCAAAAGCAGAGTGTGCACAGGTAGGCTCCAGTCTCTGTGCTGGGAGCCTGGAAGGGACTGTGCTATGGCAGGGCTGCTCCTTGGTTTTCTCTTTGCCACAGGGCAACAGCAACAGGTACCTGGCACTGGCCTTGGCTTTTCTTCAGGAGGAAAACTTCCAGGATGAGAGGAAAACCACCTCTGCCTTTCAATGCAGCCTCCTGGAGCAGAGCTGTTCTTGCTCAGGGCACTCCTTGCTCCTCTCAAAAAGCCCTGATCTTCCCCAGAGCAGAATCTTGCTCTGTCCCTGCAAGGGAGGATTCAGCCTGCCTGAGCCTCAGCCGGCAGCTGCTGAGTCTGACAGGGAGGACACAAGTGCTCATGGAGCTGGATTGCCTTCCCAAATGGGCCATGCTCGCTCCAAACTCTGCGAATTATCGCAGGTCCTGGCTGAGCTGGAAGCAGCAGCAAAGCTGGAGCCATGTGTCCTGTCTCTCTGCAGGGTTCAATCTCTCCCGGGCAGAGGTGCAAGAGCCTCAGAGCAGCAAGAACAAATTCTCGTCGATGCAACCCAAGGGAGGGCAGCTCAGACAGCACCAACAAGCTCCAAAGGCTTCTCTTCAAAGGCGGCAACCCCACACCCACTGCTGACAGTCTCCAAGGTGGGACAACTGGGCTGAGCTGCTGCCCTGGCCAGGGACAGCCGAGCCGGCAGCATGGGCAGCAACAGCCTGGGGCTTGCAGGGGAGCTTAGTTAGGGCTCAATTCACCCAAGCCCTGCCCAGGGACACCCTGACTGCTGGGGGAGAAGCCTGAAAAAGGATGGGCTGGCCCTGGAGTCTGGTGCTAACAGTCTGATCTTGCATCTTCTGTATTCCTGAACTGAGGCCACTCCATGGCTCTTGCCCTGCCCACTGGCTGGTCTGGCTGGGGCATGGGCAGAGGAGATTTGGGTGTACAAAAATTGCACATAAGCATTCTTTCAACATGAGAATTTCTTTTTTTCCTTTTTCTATTTGGTAGAGACATCGACCAGTGGAGTCTGACAATGATCAAGAGGAGGCAGTTCCAAAGAAAAGACTGTGTCTGGCCTAAGAGAAACCCACATTTTGGGGTTTTCAGGCTAACAGAAGTTAAATAGCTGTAGTTTGTATTAGGTTTAGCTCTTGTTTATTAAGAGACTTGCTGTTTTCTGTAGATAGACAAGCTGGTAGAGTTTGTTCAAGAAGGAAATGTTTGTTTTCTGTTCAAGTTCCCAATAAAATTGTTTGAGCTTCTTCAAAAATAGGTGTTAAGATTAATAGACTAAGGCTGAGCTATAAAATTCAGGAATTGACATTGGACTCTGTAATTGTAGAAGATGTATTATTGATAACTGTTATTGGGATAAAATGTTCTATGAAACTGGAATGGGTATCTTTGCCTGTTTTACTGGGAGTTCCTGGACAATGCAGTCAGCCTGGAATGCCTTGGGGAAAGGGAGACCTCTCCTGGCCTCATTTCCAGTCTACCCAAGCCAAACCAAGAGAGGATTCCAAAAGATTTCTATGAATCTTCACGTGAATTGCTGGGGGCAGCCCCAGCTTGTCATCTAAGGCAATTCCTATTGCTTCAAGTTGTTTTTATAGCAAACTTGGACCTACAGGCTGGGAAACTGCCCCAGATGTCTGCTAAATAATAAAAACTGGTCATATGGACATGACAGCTTGACTCCAATGTGCTGCATCTTTCACAAAAACCAGAAACAATGGCACAGACTGCAGGGGTTTGGGGATGGCTGCTGGTGATGGTCACAGCCAGTTCTCCAGAGATGCAGTTGTGCAGGACTTCTTGGCATTTGGTAGCTCAGTCCAAAGTCCAGGAGTCCCGGGAAGAGGGAGAAATCTCTCCAAATACGCCAGGATCAAGTTTCTGTCAGGACGAGAAAAGGCCTGGTTTCAAATGGCTGATGGGCCCCGGCAGGCAGTTTTCACAGGAACAGGGCCTGCTCTGGTCAGCTGTACAAACAGGGTGGGCTCTCTCCATGGCTCAGGCAGGGAAAGGGCTCCCAGAGCCCAAAGCTGAACTGCCAATGTGGCCATGCCCACAAGGAATTCCATTCTGGAAGCAAGAGGGGAAAAGCTCAGCAGCTGCAGGCCTGCTCCAGCACAAACCCAGCACGTCCCTCATCAGGAAGAACCGATCCTGCTGGGAAGAAATAGGCTGGGGATGAAGACATTGAGAGCAGCCCTGAGGGGAGGAACTTCTGAGGGGAGGCACCTGAGGGTGCCTGGTGGGTGAGAGGTGGACATGGCTCATCCACATGTGCTGGCATCCAGAACCCCCCACGCTGTGCTGGGCTGATCCCCCAGCAGGATTCTGCCCCTCTGCCCTGCTCAGGAGAAACTCCACCTGCAGAGCTGCTTCCCACCCTGGGGCCCAGCACAGGAAGGACGTGGAGCTGTTGCAGCAAGTCCAGAGGAGGCCACAGAGATAACTTAGAGAGTCAAGGAAAGGCTGAGAGAATTGGTATTGTTCAGACTAGAATAGTGAAGGCCTTGTGGTGACCTAATTGCAACCCTCCAGTACCTGAATAGAACTGACAAGGAAGAGAGACGATTTATGAGGTCCTAGAGTGGCAGGACAAGGGGAGACAGTTTTAAACTGTAAGAGGAGAGATTTAGTTTGGATATTGGGAATAAATTCCTCCCTGTGAGGGTGCTGAGGCCCTAGCACAGGTTGCCTAGAGAAACTGTGGCTGTACCGTCTGTCAAAGTGTTCAAGGCCAGGCTGGATGGGGCATGGAGAAATCTGGTCTAGTGGAAGGTGCCCCAGCACATGGCAGGGGATGGAGTGAGATAAGCTTTAAGATTCCTTCCAACTCAAACCATTCTGGGATTCTATGATTCTATAATATGGAGCATGGGAAGGTGATCACTCATCCCACAACCTATCTCCTGCTCCCCACGAGTGTAAGCAGAGGGATCCCAGCCTGCAGCAACCCACAGCTGAAAGCCTTTTTCAACCAAGGAGAATGATTTGATATTGATTTACTGTATTTAACTTGTTCTGTTGCTTTTTCACCCACCTGAGAAGGACCAATCTGATTTCAATTTATGCCTCAACGTATGTTATATTCTTACAGGGGCTGCAGATGTGCTGGCAGCCCTGTCCCCAGGAAGGCAATCAGGGCAGACAAAACCCCCACGATCGGGCTGTGACCACCCCGCGCACTGTGTGGTGAGGCAAATGCCCGGATGCCTGCCAAGAATGCCCGCCAAATCGAGCTGTGGGAGGAGGGTTAGTACACGGAAGCTAANTGTATTTAACTTGTTCTGTTGCTTTTTCACCCACCTGAGAAGGACCAATCTGATTTCAATTTATGCCTCAACGTATGTTATATTCTTACAGGGGCTGCAGATGTGCTGGCAGCCCTGTCCCTGGGAGGGCAATCAGGGCAGACAAAGCCCCCACGATCGGGATGTGACCACCCCGCGCACTGTGTGGTGAGGCAAATGCCCGGATGCCTGCCAAGAATGCCCGCCAAATCGAGCTGTGGGAGGAGCGTTAGCACACGGAACCTAACGACACAACAGGAGCGTTAGCGCATGGAAGCTAGCGACACAACGGGAGCGTTAGCACATGGAAGCAGCAACGCAACGGGAGCCATTTTCTTTGGGTACCCTGGAGGGAGCGGGGGCTCGCCGGTAGGGTTTGCTCAGCCCCCTCTCTCCCCCTCGCCTTTTCGCCCCTGTGGTCCTGTTTCCCTCTCTTTCCCCGTCCTGCCCTGCTTCGCCGTCCCCGCCAGGCAGCTCGTCGCCGCCGCCAACACTCAGTGTTCCGCTGTTCTCCCCGCCGGAGCGGGCGCTGCCTGCACTCCGCTCCCGTGTTCCCGTGGCACCTGGCCCGCAGCCGCCGCGCCCCGGCCGTGAGAACACGCGGCTGGCCCCCGCAGCCCGGCAGCCTGTTCTCCCCCATGGAAAGAACACTCGGCCTGCTGCTGTTTGGAAATCGCGCCCAACCCGCCTCGGGAGCTACGCAGACGCAGCCGAGTTCGCAGCACACACCCTCTGTGTGTCAAGCCATGATGTCAGCCGGGGTTCCTGTGGTAACGTTATCCCTGGCTTCTGTTTTGTTCTCCGTCTCTCGTTTTCCCTCTCTGCTCATTTTTCCTATCCTCCTTTAGTAATGTTACAAATGACCAGCACAATTTAGTTGATCAATCAATAAGGTAACTCATTAATTCATTGATTAGATCTGAGCAAGCAGCACTGGAGACAAAGAGAGTGTTCTCCCAACACATCTGTCCTCCCCTCGGTCACTGCCCCTTTTATAGGCAGTTTCTCGTTGGGCTGTGTCATGCCCACTGTGCTGGGGTACAAGTCTGAACAAGACCGAATATGTTGGTCAACTTACAACTTCGTAAGTAAACAACAGTAGCTACAAGCCCTCAGCAGGTCTGGACAAGCTCGAACATGGTGCCAGGTTACACTCCTAGCAAGTAGGCAGCAGCAGCCACAAACCTTTACATGTTCACGCAGCTCGCAGTTATTCTTATACATAAAAAGTGGGCACAATTCATATTTTTTTGCTAAAACAGTTACATAGTCAAGAATACATCATCGTAAAAGAATACATAATAGTAAAAGTTAGTAATTCACAGCAAAGGGATTTAAAACAAAAATAATGAAATTATTATATTTTCTTTTGTCTTATGTCCATATTTTACTTTAAGTTCAGTATTCTTGTTTATATAAATCCCATTATTTGTTTCTATAATGACATGAATCACCATATAGCATCTGTCATGTAAATGACAGATATAGCATCTGCAGTGTAAAGTGTAATCAGAGGTGTGTTATTCTATTACCATCTGGGATGGGGAGAGTGATGGGATCTTCTGTTGATAAGCCAGCTGATAAGAAACCATCCAGAGCAGTTTCCTTATCTCTTCCATGGCCCATCCTCCCTCCAGGGATAGGTATTCTGCTGATGGGCCATTGAGTCCCACTGGTAAACTTCCATCATCCCATTGGGA
>VZTB01016242.1:76182-92941 GCA_013397245.1 Thryothorus ludovicianus | reverse complement strand
GTCCTGTCTCTCCAAGCCCTTGCAAATCATCTTAGCAGGATGTATTTACTCAGCTGAAGGGGAGGAAGATGAGGATGAGCCTTAGGTGTGTGGGTAACTGGAAACTGGGGAGTTGGGATAAAGGGGAGAGGTGACAGAAGGGTGAATGAATGCCTTTAAGTGGGATATTGGATGGGATCTCTTTGGCAGCTCTGCACATCTCTGGAATGTTTTGGCCTCCTCAGCAGGGGGAGCCCCAGGATCAGATTTGTAATATTTGGCTTTTGAGCATCAATCCTGATTGGCGAATTGAAAATCTTTCTTATTTTGTTGTTCAGCTCAAAACTAGCTCTGTGAGCTTCTCAAAACATAGCCAAGTGTGAGAGGCTCAGCAAGGGACTTCCCTGGGGTCAGCAGCTGCCCTGGGGGTTTCCTCTGCACTTTATCCTGCTGGTTTTCCCAAACCCTGCAGGAGCACAGCCCTGGATCCCTCCAGCTGTGTGCTCTGTAGTGCCCAGCCTGGAGCAGGGCTCAGTTTGTTCCATCTCCTTCCCTTCCTGGAGCTCCAGGAGGTCTGAGCTGCTCTGAAATCGTGGCCAGGCAGGCGTCAAATGCGAAGCTGGTGGAAATCTTCAGTGTGTGACTTAACCTGGCCTTGGAAAATGGCTGGTGTTTGTTGGGAAGGGTGGAAGCAGTGAGCCCTGCAGGCCTCCCCTCCCCTGTGCCCCAGACAGCTCTCCAGCAGCACAGGGCTGTCCACAGCTGCCCTAGAAACTCACCTGGGGTGGCAGATGGGAAATGGAAAGGCACCATGGAAAGTCACAAACCTCTTGGCACAGCTCCTGGCTAAGCAGGCAGCTGGACTGGCTTTGAATTTCATGAGTGGTTCAGAAGGGGTCAGTTAAATGGGAAATGTGCTCCTGGAGCCCTGTGTCCATGGGGGCAGTGCCCAGCTGCCCTGAGGGGCTGAGGAGCAGCAGTGGGGACATGCACTGGGACAGCCCCAGCGAGGGGGATGCTGAGGGCAGATCCCAGGCTTTGCTCTGCTGATGGAGTTTCCCCTTGCCCTGCAGCTGGTGAATGCAGGGGAAGATGTGCTGGTGTTCTACAACGACAGAGCCTCCTTCCAGACCCTGGTGCAGATGATGAGGTCAGAGAGGGACCGGATGGATGAGAACAGCCCCCTGATGTACCACATCCACCTGGTGGAGCTGCTGGCTGTGTGCACAGAGGGCAAAAACGTCTACACAGAAATCAAATGCAACTCCCTCCTGCCTCTGGATGACATTGTGAGGGTGGTGACCCACGAGGATTGCATACCTGAGGTGAGGGCTTACAGCAGAACGGGGCTGTTTGTGTTTGAGGTGTGCTGGGTTTGGGTGAGAGAGGGTGATTCTGCTGAGTGTGGCTGGCAAGGGGGTGGGTGCAGGTGGGCAGCAAGCTGGGAAAGCTGGAGCCTTCCCTGCTGCTGCTGTTGGCACCCCAGCTAACCTGGATGTTCAAGTTAAATCCTTTTATACTTCCTCCTTACCCTGAAAGTGGGAATGTGATGCTGTGCTTGGTTATTTTATGGGGTTTTTGAGGCAGAGAGGTTTATGGATGTGCTGCTAACCTTGAACAGATGGTTCTGCAGAACTGGAAATTATTATTATGCTGACGTTTTATCTGCAGTAATCCTGGTGATTTTTTTTATTGGATGATGTCTTGCTATTCATGGCATTAAATTTCACCAGTGTTTAAGTAAAAGGAAGAAGCAGAATTCCAAATGATCTATGTAGCAGTTTTAATGTGACATTATATTCATTCATGCCACCATTCAGGTTGTTATTCTTTATGAATTATTTTCTCTACTTTTAGGTCAAAATAGCTTACATCAACTTCTTGAATCACTGCTATGTGGACACAGAAGTAGAAATGAAAGAGATTTACACCAGTAATCACATGTGGAAGCTGTTTGAGAACTTCCTGGTTGACATCTGTCGGGTAATGCGTCTGTACCAAGGAACTGAATTCAGAAAGCTTAAAAACCTCTTTAATCCAGAGCAGGAGGGATAAGACACCCCAGTGCAAGGCAATAAGTACCCTGAATACTCTGTTCCTGCAAATATGTGCCTCCTTTGCCTTATGCCTGTGGATTTCATTAGTCATATTCCATGGAACACATTCCTATTTTCCTTTTTAAAAGAAAAAAAAAAACAAGCCCATAGCAAAGCTCAGTGAAGCTCCACACCCTGCTCCCTTTGTCCTTTTCTGTCTTGCCACCTGGCCTGCTTATTCTGGCCAGGATCACTGAGCTCCTTCCTGAGCAGCACTCAGCGTTTTTTGGCAGGTCAGGACAGATTGTTTTCCAGGCTTGGTGTTTATTTGGCCATATGGCTTTTTGCCTGGGATTCCAAGTATTTCCCCATACGAAAGCATTACACCTCAGTGCTCCCCATCCTGCTCCTGCTCTCCTCCAAGGCACTGTGGGTTTTTCCCTCCCCCCAGCCATGCTCTGTGCCAGCACATCAAACCAGGAGCAGCCCTGGCTTTGCTCTGCCGTGGGCTGGACAGGCAGAGCCCACGGTATCACTGAACTTCTGGGACTGTGAAATGGGGAATTCCAGTCTCAGCTGCCTTGGTGAGCTGCTCCTGACCCTGCTCTGGTTTGTGCTGCAGGCCTGCAACAACACCAGCGACAGGAAGCACGCGGATTCCGTCCTGGAGAAATACGTGACCGAGATCGTCATGAGCATCGTCACCACCTTCTTCAGCTCCCCCTTCTCTGACCAGAGCACCACCCTGCAGGTGGGGACAGCACAGGGACACAGCAGGGAGGGCACTGCCAGGGCAGTTGAGTTCATTCCGCTTTGGTGCCATTTGCCAGTGCAAAAGAAACACGGGGAGCAATGGTGGTGTAACTGGGGAGCAAACACGTCACTGCTCTGGGCAACCAGACTGGTCTTTTTGCTGCAGAAGTGGAAAAATATGTAGGTCACAGTGCAAATATTCTTCTAGAAGAGCTTAAGTGTCACATTAATTCATCAGTGGGTTCAACTCTGTGCTGCCACCAAGGTTTTCTGTAGAGAGTTCTTGTGTGTCGTTGAATCCCTGAATGGTTTGTGTTGGAAGGGAGCTTAAAGCCCATCTCATCCAACCTCCTGCCACAGGTATCTCAGAGGGAGCAAGGATGATTGATTATGGATGGGAAAATTCCAATTTCCCTTTAAAGAAAAGAAGGATTCAGAACAAAAACCCAGAAGCTCTCGGGTGTCTCACTGAGTAGACTTTTGCCTAGTTCAAAAGCTGGGGAAATGTGGAGGAGGAGCTTGGAACACTTGTGTAGGGGAGAAGGCAGAGATTTGTACAGCAGAGCAGCAGTGTCAGGATGTTGCCCTAATATTTGTGTTTGCACAGAGATACCACTGCTCTTTATTCATAAATAACCTTCTGGGAGGGTGTGGGTGCAGTGGTCAGGTGTCTGGCAGCTCTGGCAGGAGGCTGAGAGGAGCAGTTGTTGAAACTTGTTGCAACCTGGTAGTGCCCAAGGCAGATGTTGGCAATGCAGTCTCCTGGTCTCAAGCTCACCCTGCCCACATCTCTGACCTCGCTGAGTCTGAGCAGTGCAGCAGCTGATTTGCTCCTCAGGTGACTTCAGTTGCTCTTGCCCATCACCTTCTGTGCTCATCAGAGGAGTGAGAAATGGAGACTGTGGCCTTGTCCCCGGGCTCTGCCCTTCCCTCTGTGCCATGTACCTGAACTGCCCTGCTCTCAGTTGGCATCTCTGAGATGCAGCATTTGAATACACATCTTGCCATGCTATTTTAGCCATCTGTTAATGTTATATCAGCAGTTTTTCTTTAGTTTCTCAATCTCCCCCTCTGTCTAGCAGGATGAAGTCACTTGGTTCACCTCTTTTCCCATCTCAGTTGATAGATCTGCCTTGTCCTAGATTCATCTTTCCTCTACATCTCCAAGTTAAAAGCAGTTTCTCTCTCTTTTCCTGCCTGTCAATATTCTTGTCTATGCCCAGGGATCCTCCCCCCTGAGGGGCACAGCCTGTTGTCCCCCCTGCCTGGTGTCCATCCCTGCTCCAGGTGGGATTTCCTCCCCCCTGAGGTGCTGCAGGTGGGCTGATCTCTGTAGATGAGGGACGTGGCCACTCTGCTCTGGGTTCAGTCCCTCCCTGCCCTTCCTGCTGCTCCTTCTCATCCCTTCCAGCCTTCTCTTGCCTCCTGCTCCTTCATGTCAGGGCATGTTGAAGTGAAATTCTTCCTGCCCTGAGTCAGGCCCAGCCTTGCTGGTTCAGGGAACACCTTGTCCATCCATCATGTGGTTCAAATCATGTAAAATTAGGAGAACACAAATCTCTTGGCACAGGACTGCTACCCACAGCTTCTCTTTAACATTGTTCAGTCTGTTTGCCTCCAAAGCTATTGCTGCCAAGGTTTTCCTTCCCAAGTGCAGGAGACATGAGGGGCATGGAATACATTTCCTATTTGATTTATTGACCTTGTTCAAGCACACGAGACATCTTAAAGGCTTTTTAAGACCAAAAAGTCTTTAGACACAAGCTGAAAGGAATATGTGGGTGGTTTAAATCCAAACATGCAGGTATTTTCAGGACCCTGGGTGGATGCTGCTGTTTGCCATGGTTTTTGGTGTTTGGCTTATTTCCAGAAAGGATAATTAGTATTTGCCTCCTAGCAATTTTTGAGGCTTGATTTTTGGTTCTCCTCTTGTACATTTTGTAATGGTGTTTGATTTAATTGATCTAATAGATTTAATTAGCTAATAGATTTGGCTTTTTACTCTAACTCCGCTTTTTTCTTGCAAACAGGCTTTACTGTTGGCCAGAATAAATGAGGTATTTTTTCCCTGGTTCCTAAGTCCTGTGGTGTTTGCACTGTGGTGTAGTTCCTTTAGCTGATAGAAGCTTTCCATAGCTAGTGGGCACGGGGTCACAGGGGATTCCCTCTCTGGTTGAAGTATTTAAAATGCTCTTTCCTCTACAGGTGAAATGTGTTCTACTAAATAATGTACAAATGTACAAAACCAAATGGAGTTTTGGTCACTGTTGTTGGGCAGCTGCACAGGTGAAAGAACAGGGCTTGGGTGTGTTGGAGCAGCTCACCTGTCTGTAGTGGGAGATCACCTTGTGAAATTCAGGGGTGGAAACCACACCTTGATTTTGGCTGATCCACAGCAGCTGCAGTGCTTGCCACTAACCACTGCCTGTGTTCCAAATAGCACACAGCTGGTTTCTTAGTGGATTGGATAGCAGATAACCATGCTCAGAATGATGAGTTTCCAGCTCTGGAGCTGTGCTGTCACGTAGCCAAGTCCCATTTACCTGTGGCCTCTTGAGTCAGCTGCTGGTCAACACTAAAAGAGGAATCCTTGTGCCAGGGTTGCTGATAGCTCTGATAAAACAGATAAAGGTGACTGCTCATTTCCTTTGCTTAGTCAGGCCTCAATTACCAGGGCTTTCTGCTGCAGGAGCTCCTGTTTCATGTTTCCCTTCCAGCTTGGTTCCCACCCTTCCCATCCAGCTGCTGATCCTGTGGTAGATACCCTGCCACCACCACGGGGAGCTGCCCAACAGGTGCTGCAGAGCAGTCAGCAGGGGCTGGTCCCCAAAGGGTGCTGCAGAGCAGTCAGCAGGGGCTGGTCCCCAACAGGTGCTGCAGAGCAGTCAGCAGGGGCTGGTCCCCAACAGGTGCTGCAGAGCAGCCAGGAGGGGCTGGTCCCCAACAGGTGCTGCAGAGCAGTCAGCAGGGGCTGGTCCCCAAAGGGTGCTGCAGAGCAGTCAGCAGGGGCTGGTCCCCAGAAGGTGCTGCAGAGCAGTCAGCAGGGGCTGGTCCCCAACAGGTGCTGCAGAGCAGCCAGGAGGGGCTGGTCCCCAGAAGGTGCTGCAGAGCAGTCAGCAGGGGCTGGACAGTGCCAGCTGAGCCGGGGCTGGGGCCAGCTGAGCCCTGCTCTGGGGTGAGGGGGTGACTGTGCTGTGCTTGCCTTGCAGACCCGGCAGCCCGTGTTTGTGCAGCTGCTGCAGGGGGTGTTCAGGGTGTACCACTGCACCTGGCTCATGCCCAGCCAGAAGGCCTCTGTGGAGAGCTGCATCCGGGTGCTCTCCGATGTAGGTAAGGATGGGGCTGAGCACAGCTGCCTGCTCATCCAGGGCTTGCTGCTGCTGTTCCTGCCACAGGGACGGTGTGGCTTGTGTCCTGCAGGTGCCACCTGGGGATAACTCATAGTCCAGGCTTAGTACAAAGCCAGGCTTATGCTGATCAGCATGGTCGAGCAGTGGGTGTTGTCACTGTCACCTGAAGTGTGTTTTCTGTCTAACCTCAAAACTCCCTGCAGTCCTGTTGATCTGCAGCAGGAAGATGTTTTCATGGAATCTTTGAGGTTGGGAAAACCCTCCAGGATCAAGCTGTGCCCATCTTGTCCTCAGCCCAGAACACTGAATGCCGCATCCAGACCTTCCTGGGACATCTCCAGGGATGGGCACTCCAAACCTCCCTGGGCAGTTCTGAAGCCTGGCCACCCTTTCCATGGAGAAATTCCTCCTGAGCTTTCCCTGGTGCAGCTGGGAGTGTGGCCATAAATTTGCTCCACTTTCAGTGTCCACAAGAGCAGCTTGTACTGGCTATGGGGTCAAGTTCTGCTGCTGTGTGTCCACGTGTGCCAGCACGAGTTGTTGAGGTGTGTGTTTAGGGACAGATTCCTACTCCCACACCTCAAACAGCAGTAACAGCTCTGAGGTGTGGGAGTCCTTAAACATAATCCTGCCCAGGCTGACCCTGCACAGGGACTGAGAACTGCCCTGTTTAAAATGGCACTCCAAGACTCATGGAATGGTTAAGGTTGGAAAAGATCTCTTAAGGTTGTCAAGGCCAGCTGCCAGCCCAGCACCACCACTGTGGTCCCAGTAAAACATGAACTCGCGTGCCACATACAAATGTTTATTGACCATCTCCCTGGGCAGCCCTTTGTAATGCTTTGAATCAAAAAAACAACCAACTTCATGTCCTAATTTCCCAATGTCCAATCTAAACTTTCCCTGGTGCCACTTGAGGCTGTTTGCTCTCAGCCTGGGAAGGAGAGTTTGTACAAGGGAGGAATTGCGTGAACCTCTGTCCCGTTTTTGTGTTGTTCCATGGGCTCGGGGTCTCAGTTCCCTCTGGTTTTGCTTGTTGCAGCCAAGAGCCGAGCGATTGCGATTCCCGTGGACCTGGACAGTCAGGTGAACAACCTGTTCCTGAAATCCCACAACATCGTGCAGAAGACCGCCATGAACTGGCGCATGACGGCGCGGAACGCCGCGCGCAGGGACTCGGTGCTGGCCGCCTCCAGGGACTACAGGAACATCATCGAGAGGTTACAGGTGACTGCTCACTCCCCTTCCTGCTGGAGGGGCACAGCAGAGCTGCAAACCTCGCCTGGCCAAACCCTGAGGGCTGCTGATTTATTCAGGCAGGACAGACTTAATTGTCCAGTCGCTGGTCTGCCGTTAGTGAAGTTAATTCACCTGTGAACGTGTGGGGTGTTGATGTTGTTTAAAGCTGGCTGTGGTTGTTTAAAGCTGGCTGTGGTTGTTTCCTAGGACATTGTGTCAGCCTTGGAGGATCGCCTGCGCCCTCTGGTCCAGGCAGAGCTGTCAGTGCTGGTGGATGTGCTCCACAGGCCTGAGCTGCTCTTCCCAGAGAACACAGATGCCAGGAGGAAATGTGAAAGTGGAGGTTTCATTTGCAAGTAAGTTGTCTTGGAAGTCTGGCTTGTTTTGCTTTTTCCCAATGTCCCCATGCCCTGTGGAGTGGAGCCTTCTTGCTCAGCTTGGTCAGTACTTACTATCCTCTGAAATACCTATAAAAACCAGTATTTTGTAATATGGTCAAGGCAGTTTCTTCTTGGAGATGAAAAAAGTTGCTTGTGTGAGTGGGAAAAGAATGTTGATGTGTTTTTCCAGCTAATGCTTAAAAATGTCTGTTTGCTGCAGGATGCAAATGTCCTGAGCAGTTGTATAAATGAGTTAAATTTTGAGCTGATCCAGTTATTGATACCTGCCTACACCCCAGGAGTGTTTGTGAGGTGCTGGGTGAAGACATCAGGATCAGTTATTGTCATGGGCATCACCACAGCTAGAGGGAAGCAAAGGGGAAGATTACAAGGTCATTTAGAGGGCAATTCAGAGCAGGTCCAGCTCTTCCCATCACCTCCTGGAGGGATGGGCTCTCCACAGAGGCTGTGGCAGCTGGGCACTGAGTTAGTCCCAAGTGCTGGGTGGGATGGATTTGGGATTGCACCCTCCAGGGCTCTCAGTCTGTTCTTTGGACAAGTGGAATAGATCTCTTACTCTTAACTGGTTGTCCTGGAGGACCATCAGGTCCTGGATCCCCCTGATTCCTTGCTGCCTGCAGCCAGAGGGATTTTTTGGCTGTTTTCCTGCCCAGGGGCTGCAGGTTCCTCCACAGCTTCCCCAGGTGTTGCTGTGGAGAGAACGCTCCAAGATGGTTGTGTAACAATATGATGATAAACCTTGTCTGCAGCATAAAGCAGTGAAGATAAGCACAATTATCTTACCCCATTTTCAGAATATTTGCACTAACCTGATTGATGGCTTTTTTTCAGGTTAATTAAGCACACAAAACAGCTGCTGGAGGAGAATGAGGAGAAACTGTGTATTAAGGTATTACAGACGCTCAGGGAAATGATGACCAAAGATAGAGGCTATGGAGAAAAGGTAAGGTACAGTCCTTCATTCTGTTAAACACTGTCTTTGTTCAGTAAAGGAAGATAAAACTCCTGCTTTTTCAAACTGTTTTGAATGTGTAAGCACTTCTAGGCTGGAGCAAGGACAAAACATTTTTAGTCAACTAATACCTTTCAAATCATAGCTGAAGTTAAGCTTGTTTCTGTTGCTTTTCTTCTTCAGACTGGCAAGTTTAAGTCTAATCCCTGCAGTTGCTGGCACTCTAAAATATCATTTTTTTACCTTTTTCTGAAGGCTATAACCCCTTTATCTGCTTTCTGGGTCTAGGTAACTCTTCAGGTCACGTAACCTTGCAGCAAGAGGGTGTTTTGTAGTTCATTTGAATTTGTGTACAACTGAGTAATCTTGTTGTGATTTATAGATGGAAACTCTCTGTACACCCACCCATGTTTATTCTTTCCCTTTCCTACATACGACTCTTGACTGGTTGACAGGAACATTTTTCTGTAGGTACAAACCTGTTCTTTATTTCCACCAGGAGAGTGTGCATGCACCCATATGTTTGTGTTTCTAGAAGTGGTTACAGTCAGCTGAGACAGGGATTTGGAGGCTCTCCTGGCATTCTGGTCAGCTGAGATTCTTCCCGTGCCCTCCAGTGGGTGCAGAGGAGCCCTCCCTGCTGGGAGTGGGGCTGGGGGAGGCAGTGGTGTGGAAGGGCTCTCCCTGCCTCTGGGAGGCTGTGCCCAGGAGCAGGTGGTGTCTGAGTCCAGTTCTCCCCCACAGATGGGTTTGGAGCTGTAGCCTCGTGCTCAATTCACAGCAAAAAGGGCAAAAACTTAAGAGATCAGAGTTTAGTAACAGCAGGAGCCGTTTGTAGCAGCTGCCAGGGAGGGAGCTGCTCCACAGGCACAGGAACCTGGAGCATCCTGGCCAGCTGGGAATGTCAGCAGGAGGCAGGAGCAGGACGTGGTGCCAGGGCTCTGGGGAGGGAGCAGTGGCAGCCTGGCACACATGGGTGTGCACGTGTGGGCTGCTCCCAGCACACCCAGGGAGCAGGAGACTCCCAGGAAAATGCCCAAGGGTAGGGATGGCCTGGGCTGTGCTCCCTGCCCTGCCAGGAAGGCTCTTCCCACGGGCTGCCAGGTGCCAGCCCAGCTCCAGCTGCTGCCCAGGGACCCTCATGGTGCAGCAGCAGGGGTCAGAGTAAATTCACTGGCGTGGGGGCATTCCCTGGGCAGCTGCAGGGAAGCAGCACATCCCTGTGGGCTGAGGGGAGAGCAGGTTCTGTAGGGAGGGGCACAGCTGCAGGTGTCAGCTTGGAGCACATTGTCCTTCTGTGCCCAAGTGGCCAAATCCTGTGCTGGGACATCACCTTCTGTCCCTTCTCTGAGGCATCCCAGCTGGAAGGGGCTCCTGGGAAAGGAGTGGGCTTGGTGATCCTCTAATGGTGCTGGTGTTTCCTGATGTTCAGCACTGGGGGTGTAACAGAGCCAGTGTGACCACAGATCACATCTTACACTTCTCTAGCAGATCAGTCTGTCCTCTCAGGACACTGTCCAAGGTCACCTTAAGTAATAAAAGCAGTGTGTGATGCATATTGTGTGTATACACCAGTGCAACCCAAATCAGAGCTTTGAGAGTTTTCCTTAAATGTCTTCTGCCATTGAGAGATTTTCCAACACAGAAACGAATTTCTAGGAGTTTCTTAGGCTTTATTCAGCTAACTTGGATGAAGCAGTATTTCTAGAAGCTGCAGTTAACATACCTTGCACCATTCAGACCACGGAGAACCCCACAAGATGCTAAAAAATCTTCCAAGTGTGGCAGAAGCATTAATTTCTGAAGCAGCAGCTCAGTTACATAAGGAGTCAGGATATGCCTGCCTGTGAAGTGATTTCCGAGTCGGAAGAAGCAGCTGATTGCTCACAGATAGACTGTGAGTAGTAGTACAACAGCTTTTGCTGTCTGGCTGTGAGCAGTGCAGTCGGATTTATTCTCCCTTGTGACTCAGAGAACTGAATTTAGTCACCACCTAAAAGGCAGCACCTTTTGTTTTTAAAATCATCCTCTAGTGTAACAAAAAAAAAACCAAAAAAAAATGGAAAAATCCCTGTTATATTGTAAAAACCCCATTGTGAATCCTGGAGTCCCTGAGTTGAGGTGGGTTCCATCATTGAGGTGGCTGAACCCACCCTTGGGAGCAGCTTGTTGGCCTCACAGGCACAGAGCCATGAGAAGGCTTGGCTTGGAAGGGACCTTAGGGATGACCCAGTTCCCTCCCTGCCATGGGCAGGGACACTTTCCAGAGCCCAGCCTGGCCTTGAACCCTTCCAGGGATGGAGCAGCCCCAGCTCCTCTCTCTGGGCATCCCCACCCTCACAGGGAAGGATTCCTTCCTCAGAACCCGTTTGAACCTCTCCCCGTGCAGAGCTGTCAGTCCCTGTCCTGTGCCTCTGCCAGGGCTCTCAGCTGTCCCTCCACAGCGTGGCCAGCCCCAGAAGGTTGGGCAGGCTCTGCTGCAGCACCCTGCCTTCCTGAGGATGGGGCTCCTCCTCTCCTGCTGGCTCTGCCATGGTCACCTCCCCCTCCTGCCCGTGTCCCTGTGGAGGGTGGGCACTGCAGGAGGACACGGGGTGTGCTGCTGTCACCCAGAGCCTCTGTCCCACAGCTGGGGCTCCTCAGCAGCCAGCAGAGCCCGTGGGGGAGAGCACAGATGTACAGAAGGCTGTGGGAAGGCTGAGATTTTTCCATATTGCTGAAGACTCCTCGCTTGGCACGCGCTCAGGATGGCTCAGTGACGGGGAGCATACTGTGGAGTATTTAATAGGCACCAAACTGCACTACACTGACAGTGTAGGCTAGACCCAAGTTTTTCACTGTGCTGAAACATGTCACTCATGCACGTCTCTCCGGGTGCCTAGCAGCTGACTCGCCTCAGCTCTGCAGGACGGGCCTTGGAAAGCTCCAGTTTTCCTCCCAGAGTGGAGATGCAGCCCCTGCACTGCTGCTGCTGCTCAGGGCTCGTGACACTCCCGTGCCCAAGGGTGAAGTCCTTGGCTCCGGGTCAGCCAGCCCACGTGGTTTGTCCCTGGCACAGGAACAAAGCCAGGGTACATCCTGCCTCCCAAGCTGCCTGGCACAGCGTTCCCAGCAGTGTCTGTTCCCTCACCCCACTCTGGCAGATGTTCCTCGTGCCCACTGCAAAAATCATGTTGGGTTGCAGCATTAAAGTGTTAAATGATTTATAAGATCCTTACATGAAATTTATGTTTCATTTCTCTTACTAATCCTTGCTTTCAATTCTTCCCCTTCTTTCTTTCCTGGCAGATTACCATTGAATTGGATAATGCTGAGGTTTTAATTTTATTTCTTCTCTCCAGTGTTGTTTCTATGGTGTTTGTTTTACCAGTAGCCCTGTGATCTGTCCTGTCTCTGCAGCACTGATTTGTGTGCCTGTGTCAGTGAATTAGTGGAGTTCTCAGTCTGCTGTGTGTCTATCCTGGGAATAGTTACCATAACTAACTCCATGTGTCATTACTGGGAATATTAATCCAGAGTTAGCATTTCTGGTGGTCTGCACGCAGCTGGTGCCCTGGTAGAGCCCAGGAGTTTGGGATCAGACCTGGAGGATGAACTGCTCTAAGCATTTAGCACTGGCTCTCCATTCCTGTGTCATGGCTGAAGGGGTTATTTCCTTTAAATTGGAAAGCTGAATAGTGATGTTTAGTGGTGTCTGTGCAGGTGGGATTGGGGAGGGGGCAGATCCTTGCTGCTTTTCCCAAAAAGGTGCCAGTCCTGCAGCTGGCGGGGGCAGTTCAGTGCCCTTGCTGTGCCCCAGTCGGGTTTGGTGTGAAGCCACGTCAGGCAGTGGGGTGGGTGGTGTGGAACCCCGAGCAATCGGGGACTTGGGGAGCTATTTCTGGGTGAAAAACCCTCTGTGAGGAAAAGCTTGGAGCTGAAGTGGAGCTTTCCAAGGGCTCTGAGAAGCAGAGTCTGGTCGGGGCAGGGCGGAGGGAACTGAGCTGCCTCTGCTGTGCAACTTCCTCAGCAGCTCAAAAAAACCCTGGTGTGGGCGTGGAATTTGCATAAATGTATAATACTGAGAAAGTGATTGACTGGCACCTTATTTTACTGAAATACCATGGAAAAAAGAAATATTTTCCTCTCAGTGCTTTGTTTCCTGTGTTCTCTCCCAAACCAGCCTTTTATTTGGAACAAAGCTCAACCACTTAAAATGTCTAAAGCATTTCTGACCTTTATTTAGTGGAGTAGGTAATGAAATGTACAGAAAGCCATTTATGGTGTGACTTGTTAATTTTGATGTTAATCACCTGAATTCACTGGGTAAACTTCATTCTGAAAATGAAATATTTGGGGACCTTGCCTGGTGAAAAGGGTTTGAAAGCCAAACTATTTTTCACTAAAAGTAGACAAACACTGTGCACATCACCCAAGATTGGCCTGGAGAGCGTTTTCTGTTCAGGGGGGCTTTTAGGGCTGGAGCTGGAGGTCCCTTCCCTAAGAAATGAGTTTCAGCCCAGAGTCTGATTCTGACCTGAAAGAAAAATTTCTTGTTGCACAAGTTCATTTACTGGCCTGCCATCACCTCTGAGAGATGAGATTTCAGATGTGTCTCCAAGCTTCACACACATTTCTGGCATTGCAGAGGTGCTTTGCTGTCTGTTTCTCTTTTTTTTATTATTTTTGTTAATAAACCCAGGTTTTTTTCCCCCTTACCTGGGGCATACACACTAGCAGCCTGCTCTGCTTCCCAGAAGTTAACCTGCAGCACAGAAACATTTCCATCAGGCCAGGTCCTTTGGATGATGTGCTGCTGCAGCTTCCCAGAATAGCACGTGTGTATGTGTATCATTTTAGCTTGGAGAAACTTCAGAGAGAAAGTTAAATTGTTTAATTGCAAATTAAGTCATAATGTGAAACTCTTTCCCCTTTGGTTTCTGGCTGTGATGTGCTGTCTTTGCCTGCAGTAAATCAGCCAGAGCGTGCAGAGCAATTTAGGATTTGGTCTGGAGGCTGCAAAGGAGGAATTTTATTGCTCCTTAATGGAGCAAGTGCATGGAAGGAGCAGGTGTGTGTATAACCATCAGCACTGAGCACTGGCTGCGTAGGGAAAGGGATTCAGATGGGGTTGGAAGCACTGGCAAGTCTCAGAAATCTTGGGCTTTTCTGATTTCCTCTTGTCAGCCCTGGAAACTGTAAACATTTAGGGCAAAGAACACAAAAATCTCCATTATTAGTAAAATTATTAACTTGCTTTTCTGTCAAAATTATGCACAATTTAATTGTTTTGATCAGCTGAAGTGCTCGTTATTCCCTCAGGGGAAACTCCACTGCAGTAACTGTTGATGTCATGATTTCATGGTGGGTTTTATTGTAGGTTGAGTTACCTTAGTTGTGTCCTGCAAGGTAATCCCAGCGAGCAGTGAGTCCAAAAAACAAGGATATTAAAAATGCCAAGAGATCCTTTTGTTTGTTAGTGAAAGTCGTGACGAATTGTTAGATAGAAAGTCATGACAGACCCTCTTTGACGTTTCTGTGAGTGGAGGAGGGAGTGTCCTCTGGAGTGGGTGAATAATGCTGGAATTCACCCAGGGGCAGGAAATCCCCGGAGTGTGGGGCTGGCAGCAGCCCCGGACAGTTTTGGGCTGAGCTGAGGGGCTTTGGGTGCTGGAGAAGTGGAGCAGAAGGGAACAGCAGAGGTGGTGCTGCTGTCCTAGCTCACAGTTCTGGTGAAGGTTCCTGTGCAGTTCCCGTTGTGGTGGAAAGGAGGGACGGGCAGGAACTGCAGTTTTCTGAGGAGGAGTGGTGCAGCATTGCTAGAAAACCCAATCCATGGGGAACTGGGAATTGTCCCCCCACCCTGGCACGGTGGTTCTCTCCTGGCCTTGGGGAGTTGTGTGCTCAGAGCTCTGGGTTGTGCTGGGGCTGCTCTCTGCCTCTCCTGGAGCACAGGGAGGGAGCAGGAGCTGAGGAGCTCAGCAGGGTGTGTTTGACAGGGGCTCTGGGCAGGTGTCTCAGGTGATAAAGCCAAAACCCCAAGGCAGGGCACTGTCCTCAAAAGCCTTTGGGCTTGAGTCTCTGTTGGTGGCCTCCCTGCTGGGCTGGAGCTGCTCTAATCCTGTTCCTGACAGGGCTGCTGCCTCTGCTGCTGTCTCAGGGAAGAGCTTCAGGGCCGAGGTGAATCCTCGCCGAGTGCCACCAAGCGCGAATCTTCACACAACAGCGAGAACTAAACCCTGCTTGTAATTAGACACAACAGCTTAATTTGCTGTTAATTCAATCCTCAGCCCACTGAGAGGTGCAGGCGTGATGCAAATGCAGATTTGCTGCTGTTGCATGGTGAGCTGCACCGTGGGCTCCCTGTGCTCCAGCCCTGCTCCCTCCCTGCGGGGGCACTGGCAGAGGACGTTCCTGCCCGTCCTCCCCAGGGCTGCTCTGGGGACACCGTGGCCCAGTTTCCACCTGCAGTGCGAGCCCTGGGTACTAAAGCACACCCGTCCTGGAGAAACCATGAATGTTTTATGGGCTGCCAGGCAGGGCCCCGTTGGTGCTGACCTGCAGGTGGCACGCGCAGGATGCCGATCGCGCTGTGAGATGGCCTACTTTGCCTTTTTCTTTTTTTTTTTTTTATATTCCTCTTTCCCCTCCCAGCCACATTGCAGTGAGCTGTTCCGCTGGGCACCTGCCAACATTCAGGCAGCAGTTACATAAGAAGAGGTTTTTTTCCTGGAATTTAGGCCCGCTGCTGATGTGTGACCTTCAGCAGTAATTGCCAATAAAGGCGGTGGGGATGTTTACAGGCACCGGGGCTGGCCCGCAGCCTGTGCCGGTAGCAGCCGAGCCCAGGGCTGTGCTGCTGCTTCCCGAGCCTGCTCCCACTGCACTGCAGCTCTAGCTCAGCTTCCAGGGTGGAATTGAGGTGTACTGCTTCACCCTAAACCTGCTCCCACTCCACTGCAGCTCTGTTTCATTTTCTGGGGTGAAATCAGGGTGTACTGCTTCACTCTGAGCCTACTCCCACTCCACTGCAGCCCTGTCTCAACTTCCAGGGTGAAATTGGGGTGTGCTGCTTCCCAAGCCTGCTCTCACTACAGTGCAGCTCTGTCTCAAGTTCCAGGGTGAAATTGGGGTGTGCTGCTTCCTCCCAAGCCTGCTCCCACTGCACTGCAGCTGTAGTTCAGCTTCCAGGGTGAAATTGAGGTGCTACTGCTTCCCAAGCCTGCTCCCACTCCACTGCAGCCCTGTCTCAACTTCCAGGGTGAAATTGGGGTGTGCTGCTTCCCCCCAANTGAAATTGAGGTGCTACTGCTTCCCAAGCCTGCTCCCACTCCACTGCAGCCCTGTTTCATTTTCCGGGGTGAAATTGGGGTGTGCTGCTTCCCCCCAAGCCTGTTCCCACTCCACTGCAGCTCTATTTAATTTTCCAGGGTGAAATGAGGGTGCTCTGCTGTTTCCCCCCACCCCTCAGGGCTGGGGTAGGAAGCAGCAGCTACCCAACGAAATCCAGCACAGAGTTTCCCTTGTAGTTATTTAGTTGTTTTTTAGAGTTGTGTTGGTGTTTAATCTATTTTTTCAATAGTGACACTCGTTTATGCAGCTGATGTATCTATCCAGTGAAATGCACTTGCAGACCCACTCACTGGAGTTTAGGTTTGGGTTTTTTTCACCTCTTTGCATTAGTCTTGAGGTTTTAAGTAGGTGAAAAGGGAACTGAAAATCCTGGTTCAAAGGGGTTGCCTGAATTAACCTTCTCACTGCTTTTTATCTATGATAAACTAAAATTCCAATGGCTAAGGTGCAAAACATGTTGTTTTATGCATTTTTGATTGGAGTTAGGAAATGTATTAACCTCTTCAGAGCTGGAAAGCTGCACTTGGGAATTATTTTCCTTGTAGAGAGCTTGCTCTGCAGTCATTTCTCTTGTGTATTTTGCACTTAGACAGTGCTTCACTTGTTATGTCTCAAGCAGAGGAAATGCAGGCACTCATAAATTTTTGTGGGCTGCCTTATATTTTTTTTTCCCCTTGAGAAATCCTGCAATCTTTGGACTGGGCTTTTTTTTTTTTT
>VZTB01016242.1:20177-58143 GCA_013397245.1 Thryothorus ludovicianus | reverse complement strand
CCTGTTCCTGCCATGGGATATGGGATCCATGTTCCTGCCATGGGATGTGGGATCCGTGTTCCTGCCATGGGATATAGGATCGGTGCTCCTGCCATGGCTGAGCTGAGTGACCCAGCACTGTGTGTTCCCACAGGGGTGCAGGGGATCCCAAATCAGCCCTGTGCTGACAGCAGGGCAGACCTCGAGTCTCCCAAGCCCCTGGGGCCATCTGTGAGCCCAGGCCCCTCAGTGATGTCTGTACCTGTTGTTCCTCAGTGTCACCTCATCCCTCCAGGGGCTCGTACTGGCTCTGGCAGGGTGTGAGGGGAACTGTCTTTGTATCAGTTTTGTTTTTCCTTTTTTCTGTGAAATGACTTTAAGGTGCATCAAGAGTTTGGGTGCTGCAGTAGGAGAGCATGTAGGATATGAGGGCTCTTCCTGGTGTGTTTGTGCTGCTGGTCTCATTCAGAGCTGGTTGGGACAGGCAGGCATTTCCACAGGTCAGATTCTGTACACTCATCACCCCCAAAAAACATCCCCCCTTAAGGTGGGCAGAGCCCCCAGCAACGAGCAGAGCTGTGCTCTCTCCATGGCAGGGAGAGTTTGTCTTATTTGTGGAAAATAGAGCTGGGAAGTCCTCCTTCTGCTTTCAGGACAAAGTTTATTTTACAGTTTGCAAAAAAAACAGGCAATTGAGGTGTTCTGGCAGATTTTCCTTATGGGTTTATTTCAAACTGTGAAGTATGTTCAGTGTGAAATATTTCAGCTGCCATTTCCTTAAGCTATGCAAGACTAATGATATCCATCACTCATGCCCAAAGTGATGGATCTCCAGCGAGCCAGGACGTAAGAGAGATTTTGAGAGAGAGAGATTAGCAATATTTAAAACAAATCAATGAGGAGGGACCGAAAGCAAAGTTAGGTTGGAATTCTCTGCAGTGGAAGCCCTCGCAATATGTTTAAGCAGAATGTAGAGGGCTGGCACTTGTGCTTAAATCAGAACTTGTGTTAGTGCAGCTTCCCTTAAAATGTGGCTTGTTTGAAGTAGTCCAGCTCAAAGAACTCGTCTGGGGGTGGCAAACTCTTCCTGCAGAGATGAAGTAGCACACAAGTTTTGCATTAGTTCGTGCTGGCAGCCTGGCCGGATAACCCGAGCGAGCCGAGGTCCCTGCAATGATTTCTCTCTAGTGTTGGAATAAAATGTCCTGAGTTGAAGCCAGCTCGCTGAGCTTTCTCCTCTTTCTGGAGGGACTTTCCTCTCTGCAGTCTCCCTGGCTCGCCAAGTTCACGGGGTATTTTCTGCTCCCTGGCATTAGAGAATCGGGGAAGGAGAGGGCAGCAGTTTGCTTTAGTTGGTGAGGTGTTTGCTGGGGCTTTGCTTTCCCTGGTAATCAAAAGCTCGTTTTGCTGGGGGATTCTCTGGGATTCTCTGGCAGGGCTTGGTGGCTGAGGAGACAGCTCTGGGAGGGTGCGGCCCCAGGAATGCTCCGGGGGCTGAGGCAGCCTCAGAGTGGCTCCTGCAGCCAAGGCAGCCTCGGGCCAGGCTCCCCTCGTGGGGAGCAAACAGAGCTGAGCACAGCCTGCCCCAGCCCAGGGCTCGCCCTGGGTTCTGCTGCTGCTTCGCCCAGGATCAGTCACACAGCCCAGCCTGGCGTGGGAAGTCGCTGTTCCATGAGAAACAATCCAACTGCAGTTCCTTTTCCTGGCTGGCAGGACAGTCGTGACTTGAGGGCACAGCCAGGTGACAGGGTAGGGAGGGTGCTCCCAGTCAAGGGGACAGCACACACAGCCCAAACTGCCAAGGCTTTCAGAGGCAAGGGCTAGAAATCAACTGCCTTCAGCTGCTGCCTGGTTGGGTTTTTTTCCCATTTGACAATCCTACACTGGGCACAGGCTCACTCACCATTAAATTTACTGTGGATTAGTTACATTTATAGTGGATTAGTTACCTGGGTCTGTCCTCTGTACACCTTACACAAAGGTAGCATGCTGCTGTGCTGTTTGGTTTCACTCTCCACAGGGCAGATGTCAGTTCTGCTGGCTAAAATCCAATTTGTTACCAACTGCTGGTATGAGAGACACGTTAAGGAGCATTTGTCCCTGCCCTGTGGTTATCCTGCCTCCATAATCCCAGCCCCTGAACTGCTGGGGAGTTAGCTGAGCTTCTCTTCCACTCATCATTAGAAATTTTGTATATTACATATGTCAAAAGTCGTAGAATTAAATGCTAATGCCAGGAAATGTGCCTCTTCTTGGCTGATTTATTTTTTTTAAATGTGGTTCTGCAATCCAGCTTGTTAATGATTTGCAATATTTAAGAACATGCCAAAAAGTACCCACCACAGAAAATGATATTAATTCTGAATAAAAAGTCAGTGAGCAAAAATGGTAATTTCACTTTATCACGAAACGTTAGGTAAACATTTCACCGAGTATGTAAATAGTCAGAAGGGAAGAGGAGACCAAGTTCCTGGGAATAACTACAGAAGTGACACAAACTTAAAAAAATATCAGTGACTAGAAGTTAGTGGCATAAAAAGAGTTTGACCACACGTTTCTAACAGTTGTTAACCACTGGAACAGGCCATAGACAGACATAATTTGTCATCTCTGACACTTGCTCAAGAAAGACAGGATTCTTTTCTCAAAAAAACACATTGAACACAGGCTGAGTCAGTGAGGGAGCTCGAGGGGCAGCTGGTGCTCCAGGGTGGGCAGGGCTCTACCTGGTCAAGGTGCTGCAACTGGAACTTGGCCTTTGGTTTCTCTTCCAGAGAAATGCATCTCTGGATTTGCAGCTTTTTTCCTGCCACGTGTGGCGTGGACCAGCAGATAAATCATAGGTGATGATGGGATTTATTTACTGACCTCCTTTGGCCCAGACGGGATACACTGGAGGGGCAGAGGTGTAAGGGGAATGTCCTGCTGTGCGTGAGGCCTCTGGCTGGAATTCCTTAGGGACGGGGTGGGGTGATGGAGAGGAAAGGAAGTCAATCCCCAGGTTTCCAGGTGGCTGGTGTTATCTGTTGATCTGCTCCGTGGTGCTGTGCTGTGGATGCCAGCAGCAGCAGTGGTGTGGCTGCTTTGCAGATGTGGTGCCTGTTGGGCTCTCCTTCCATCCCCTTGCAACAATGATCGTGTGCAGGGGGTGGTTGCTCCCTCCTTAGATGTGAAGGAGAGCTCTGTGCTGGTGTCCTTGCTCACAGTGAGTGTCTGTCCTGTCAGACACTCGTGCTTGTCACGTGGGGAGGCTCTGGGTTTCCTTCCCTGGATGCTCAGGGATGGCTGGTGTCAGATGCTGTGTAATTAATTCCCATCCCGTTATCTCACTGGTTCCTTTGCTGTGCTCTGCAGGTCTGCTGGGCTTCCCTGAGCTCTGGGCACTTGCAGAGCTCTGCTGAGCCAGAGTTCATGGGGCACATCCCATGGGCTGCCGTGGCTCCTGTCCTGGGCCAGTGGCTAAACAGACATAAACATCTCAAGGCTGAAATAAAATACAATTTCACAAATGTGTGAGTTTAGCACTCTAAGAACACCAGAATGCTTTGGGTTGGAAGGAACTTTAAATATCATTTATTTCTAATTCTCTGCTATGGGCAGGAACACCTTCCACTAGCCCTGAGTGCTCCAAGCCCTGTTACAGGGATCCAGGGGCAGCCCCAGCTCCTCTGGGCACCCTCAGAGCCTCCCCACCCTCACAGGGAAGAATTTCTTCCCCAAATCCTGTCTAACCCTTCCCTCTGGCAGTGGGAAGCTGTTCCCCTTGTCCTGCCCCTCCACGCCCTTGTCACAAATCCCTCTCTGGCCGTCACTGCCCGTGTCTCCAGTTCCAGGTGGAGCTGTGTCTCTGCTGCCTCTCACAGCTTTTCCACACTGGCACAGCCAGACACAGCCCATACTGGTTCCTTATGGGACGCAGTTCCCTGCCTGCAGTAGGTTTTTTGGAGCTCCCAGACCGCAGTGTGGTGGCGATGGATCCTCAGGGATGGCTGGTGTCAGATGCTGCAGTGTCAGGGCTATGTTTAACGCTCTGTTCCTCAAGATCCCACGGGAGTGTGGAGGTTGGCTGTTCCTCCACACTTGCTCTTTCAGCAGCCTGTGGTTCCATGGTGTCTGTACACAAGCCAAGACCCCAGCAGACGGTGCTCTAAAATGGCCACTCGATTTCCGCTTTAAAAAAGGAGATTTCTCCACTTTCTGCTTCGGGGCTATATCTGTAAATAAGATTTTAGGATTTCTGTCATAATTATCACCACCCGTTACCTGCTCAAGCGCAACTTGCAAGATCACACCTCTTAAAATACAGTATCTTTGGGAGCTGGCATGTGGTTGATTCATATGTGTGAAGGTGTTAGGCATCCTGACCTAAACTGAAACAATCATTTGGTGACACCCCTTCAGTGTATGCACAGCATGCACAAAAAGCTTTACTGGAAATGCTCCTTTCATTGGGGATTTTTTCTCTGAAGTGCAGTGGAAACTCTGTTAAGAAGCTTGAAAAGATGACAAAAATCAAGTCTGTCAGCAAGTAGTAATTACTCTCATAAAAGGTATTTCTTTAGTGTGGTTCATTAAAAAACTCTTTTCCTTCAGCACAGCTTCATCACAGGGGAACTCCTCCTGTCTGGGCTCTGCAGATGTGGCAGCCAGGTCATGGCCATTGCTGCCTGACAGCCAGATTTTTCAGAAAGTGCATGGCCTTGCTAGAGCTGTGGTTTCTGCTGGTCTGTCTGTAAATTATTGGTTTTGTTGTTGTTATTATCTGTAGTCTTGGTAGAGTGAGATTTCCAAGATGTTCCTTAGGTATAAACTCTTCCTCTCTCTGTCCTTGTGGCCACCAAGTCACAGAGTTATTCCAGGCTTGGCTGCCTCCACCACCCAGTTATTGAGGGGTTGTGGGTCAGCCTCAACCCCTTCACGGGGTGGACTTTTTTGAATATATCTCATCTAAGTCAGCCCTCTTTCAGTGTAAAGCCATGGAACAGCATTATGAGAAAACATTCAAATTGTTGATAGTCTTGGATTAGATATTTTGTTTTTACTGTACCAGTACTAAAAATCAAGTCTGTCAGCCAGATCACTCTGTGGCACATCAGAGTGTTTGGGCAGAGGACATGTCCTGCAGTGCTCTGAGCCCTCTGCTTTGCTGGACTCTCTGGTGGGTGTCAGGAGGGGGTTCTGGTGTGACTGGATTTGGGATGTCTGTCCCGGGTTGTTCTCCTTAAACACAATCTTCAGGGTTTACCTGAGGTGCTAAAGGCAGGTGGGAGGTATTGCAGAGCTGGGAGGGATATCTCGTGAATATTGACCACGTTCCTTAAATAGCCACACTCCTGCTCTGCCTGTAATCAAAGACACAACTCTGGGAGTGTTCAAAGTCACTCTCTGTGTTCTCTGTGCAGCTGCTGGGGAGTGATCAAAGGCAGCAGCAGCCACGGCCCCGTGTGCTCCGCAGCAGAACGGGCAGGATATATTGCTGTTCCCATTTTAATTTGTTTTTTCAATAAATCAGGCTTCATTCCTATTCATCATGTAAAGCTGTTGGATGGCGAGCCGCTGCAGAATGCTAACTAATTTCATAATGCTCTGCATAAGGTGACCCACTTACAAGTTCATCCTTCAGTCGTGTTTAAGCTCTGGTCCTGATTTATGTAACAGCATATTGGTTTCATCAAGAGTTGTCTGATCACTCACTGTGTTGGCTCCTTCTTGACCTGTACATGATTTGTATTCTCCTCGATTTTAGGGAGAACTTTCTGTCTCCGTGCACATATGTGCAGAAGAAGAGGAATAAACCTTCTTAAAAGTAGTCAGTGCTTTGAGTTTTTCTGTCACTTAAAGATATATTGGAGTGGGATCTAAAAGGAGTTTTAAGGAGCCTGCTGCAGGGCAGGGGAAACTCAGCACGAGATGTCCCTCACGGAATCACTCTCTACGTTTTTGGACTGTGACTAGCATTGGCTTTTGCATGTTGTGAGTCACAGTGTCTTGGATTTGAGGGTAGGAGGGCAGGACAGTTCTTCCTCCTCTGTATTTTTCTCATACCCTTTTGTTTCTGAACTGAGCATCAAATTATAGGGAATTCCCTTCTTCTTACCTTAATTCCTGATACTTACGTTATCTCCCTTGTTGAGAGTGAGATGTGCTGCCCAAATGTATCAGGCTGGTGTGATTTATTGACCTCACTTCTCTTTAAATCTGTATTTAAGTTGTTAATGAGGGACTTAACAAAGCTGGGACACTGGGGCTGCCTCACAATAAACTACAGGTTTCCATTGCTGTGAGTTTGAGTTCACTGATAACTAATGAAGCTCCCAGTCCTGCAGGATATCACACAGTGCAGAAAGGTGGAATTGTCTGGATTCAGACCTGTGTGTGGAGCTACAGATGCTGTTCCTTTTCTCTTGTAGCATTCCTTCTTCTGCCGACTGACGGAAGATAAGAAATCTGAGAAGTTCTTTAAGGTTTTTTATGATCGCATGAAAGTGGCACAGCAAGAAATCAAGGCAACTGTCACAGTCAACACCAGTGACTTAGGAAACAAAAAGAAAGATGATGACTCGGACAGAGATGTCCCCAACAGGAAAAGAGGTAATCCCCAGTCATTTTCCTTCTGAAGTGACAGGGAGTGTGTTTTGAACTCATTTCAATCGATGCAATAATGCTCTGATCTCTGATCCCACAGAGCAAAGTTCAGAGATCAGTGGTGCCCTGGCTCAGGATTTCGAGAGCTTCATCCCCTCTTCGTCCATTTGTGAGGTTGTGCAGTTGAAATGAGGAAAAGTCTTTCTGAGCTGAGACTCTGCTGCCTTGTCTTGTGACAAGCTGCCCAAATCTGAGGTTGTAGCAACAACCCCGCACTGTGGGTTGTGGTCAGTGCCTTCCCTAACAATAAGTGAAAAAATCCTAATTTTGTTCTGAAGCAGGTCCTTTTACCATAACTCCCACTAGTGCTGGATGTGTGTGCCCTAACCAATTAATCCCCAAATTTATAACCCTGCTGTGGTTGGTGTACAAGGTGCAGAGTGTGACACCAGCCCCTCACCAACACTAAACGCACTCGCCAAAGAGTGAGCCTGCGGGCCAGGCTGCCTGGGGAGCATGTGGACAGATTTGCTGGCCCTCCTTAGGCAGCATCCCTAGGGTGGGTGTGTCCTCTGTGTTGCAGTGAGGGAGCCCATGACCCAGATCACAGAGGAGGTGCGGGACCAGCTGCTGGAGGCGTCGGCGGCCACGCGGAAGGCGTACAACACGTACCGGAGAGAGGCTGACCCCGAGGAGCACTACTCAGCAGGAGAGGGAGCCCAGGCTGCAGCAGACAAGAGCAAAGATGAGCTGGAGATGAGTGCTGTCATCTCCATCATGCAGCCCATCCTGCGCTTCCTGCAGCTGCTCTGTGAAAACCACAACCGGGATTTGCAGGTAGCGCCTGGCTCCGGGCAGCTGTGCTCAGGGTGCCTTGTGCCTTCACTGCTGCCACGCCATTATCCCTAATCCCAGGCCTTTTAAAATGGATTATGTGACCAATTATTCTCTTTGGTCTTGACGTTAATCCAAAAAAAAAGAGAAGTACTTATACCTTGCTGGGCTGATAAGAGCAAATCCAGTTATCCAGTGGTCTTTGAAAGGTACATAAAAGGTGGTGGGATCGACACTTCTTGGGGCTTTTAAAAAGGATATGTTGAAAGCAAGCGAGTGTTGTGCTGTGAAGTTACTGATTTGCTTTTGAGAGGGGAGGGGAAGAAAGAAAAATCCATGTAGGAAAATGAAGAGGGCATTGGGACTTTGGTTCCAGCAGCCCTCAAGCTTAACTTCCCACTAACCAGGTTCTCCTGGACTTTCTTGCGTCTCTTCACATGCCAGGAGTTGGTGAAGGTGTCAGGAAAGCCTCAGCTGGAGGTGAATCTGCTGAGGGACATGAAGGGCGGTGAGAAGGGTTTCTAGGTTATATCCACACAGGAGGAGATAGGCCAAGGTGGATTTGCTGTGGAATTGTGGCTCCAGTCCCGGGTTCCTGAGTCCAGCAAGGAGTCTCAGAGATGCCTGTGGGACTGGAGCATCTGATGGGCAAGGAGAGGCAGGGGGAGCTGGGAGAGGTCAGGCCGGAGAGGAGAAGGCTCAGGGTCTCAGCCTGTGTGCAAACACCTGATGGAGCATGTGGAGAGAACGGGCCAGGCTCTGCTCCAGCTGCCTCATGACAGGAGCTGGAGTTGGCAGTGTCCGAAGGTCCCGTGCTGCCCTGGGATGTGTCTGTAGAATTCCAGGGAGCCCAGAGCAGGTTCCCATTACAAAGGGCCACAATTCAGATGATTTTTGTTCAGCGCAGCCACTGCTGCTGCCGGGTTGGAATCGAGGAGCTGGTGAGGCGCTGTACAATGTGCTAAATGCCTTCATAAAGAGCAATAATTGCCTTGATTGCCCATTGTTCCCTGGCCGGGCAGGAGCGTGGGACTCTGCGTGAGAGCTTTGCAGAGCTGCCAAATCGCTTCCTCTGAGCGGGAATGCCCCGGCAGCACGTGGGACCACAGCTGCGTGGAAGCGTTCTGGGAGCATCTCTGAGTGCCCAGGTTACAGCCAGCAGCCTTTCTCTCATTTTAAAGAAAAGGAGCCCTTTGATGTGTGCTTTGTCAGAGGATTTTCTGCCGCTGGCGGTGTCGGTTCCGTGGCTCGGTTCCAAACCGTGCGCAGGATCCGCTGCTGCCTTTGGCGAGGCACCCGCAGCTATAGGAGCACACTTGAACTCCAGCCAGTGCAGAAACTTGGCCTGAGCTCTTCCCCATCCTCAACAATTAGATTTCCCAAACAGCAGGTAGTTGCAGTCAGCTCTGAGAGAAAAAGGGATTTCTTTTTATAACAACAAAAAAAAAAGGTAGAACAATTTTTCCAGTGTAATCCTCTTGCTGCCTGCCTGCCTCGAGGTCTGGCCTTCTCCCTCAGCCCCAGAGGGAAGGCAGAAGTGTCTGATCCTCCAAAGCCCTGCTGTCTGCAGCTGGTACATGTAACTGAGCTCCCTGCAGTAGTGCCAGAGGACTCGCTGCCTGAGGGAACAGGGAAGGACTCTCCAGGAAGCTGAGTGTCTCCCAGAACTGCACTTGATATTTGAATGAGGAGTGAGTTGGGAACACCTGCCTGGGCACAGCGAGCCTTTCCAGGCTGCTGGCAGCTGTGGGAGCTGATGTGCAAACAAGGGAAAGTGCAAGTCATGCTGGAAGAGCTGCTGTGCTGCAGAGGAGGAGGAGGTCTCTGGGGTGCTCAGGCAGTGCTGTGCCCCCTGCATCAGTCAGCCCTTCCCAGACACAGCCCCAGTTTGCTCTGTGTGGATGCTGTTCCTGCAGTACCTTCTCCAAACGAGTGCAGGGACTGGCATGGAAGGATGGATGCACACCTGCCACCTGTTCTGGCTGAATCTGCCTGTGGCTGCTGATTCTGGATGCACGATCTGTCACAGGGGTCATTCCCACGGAGAGCAGTGGGGGGGCACACTCAGCACTGAAGAGTTGTGTTCCCACTCTGTAGCCTGTGAGATGCTCTGGGGGACTGAAAATGAAGAGTTCATTCTGTCCTGGCTGAGACAGCAGCAGACACTCCCTGGGGCAGTTTCTCACAGTGCAGCCGGGATTTGTTTTCTACAATTTTTTCCTTCCCCTTCTTTTAGCTTAACAATGTCCTCCTGCCTCTTGTGCCTCATTCCTCTTCTCTTTTTACTGACTGTGGGTCAAGCAGCTCAGGTACAAGCTTAGCTGTAATCAGAATAAATGCTGTGCTGCAGCCAGGGAGCATTTCACTTCCTCACTTTGGGTATGATCCTTTCCTTTTGCTTTCTTTTTTCCTGGAGGGAAGGCACGAGCTCCCATTTCTGTAGCATCAACCTTTTTTACATTCTGACAAGTTAATCAGAAGTCAGGATACTAAATGAGCAATCAGCTGAAATGTGCTGAATCACTGTCACCTTTAGTCTGCATTCATAGACAGCGTTTTCCTTTTTTAGCTTCGCCTTCCATTGAATCTGCAATTTCTCTCTCTGTTTGCCTTAAAAGACTCATTAGTCTGACTCAGGCAGAGACAGCCAGGGACCAGTGCTCCTCTCTGGGCTGGCAGCAAAGACCCTACTGGTTCCGTATTCCCATGGCTCCTGTTCCTCTGAGGGCTTTTTCACTCTGGAGTTGTTGTTACCCTCTAGAATTAAGTGAAATAAGAGTTTTCCTGCTGAAACTTCAAGGAAAAGCAAGTGGTAGTGGCTGCTAATCTTTGCAGCACTGCTGGGAATGCACTGGCAAACAGCATCTGAGTCACTGGGAAATTGGTTTTTGTTAGTTGTCCTTCAGCTTTGGGTGGGTTTGGTGCTTCTTTTCATTTGGAATATAGGAGAGCAGAAAGCTGTTAAATCCACAGCAGAAAATCTGGCTATTCACTGGAGGAGCTGCTCCTAATCAGCAGCTTCAAGCAGGAATCACAATAATTACCTGGAAAGAAGTGCAGTGGGGAGAATTCTGTTTTAAGTCACCTTCCCTCAAGGTGTGCCCTCAGGTCCCTCTTGTGCAGGTGGAGCTGCTGTGAGGCCCCAGCCAGGGAATCGCTGCTTCCACCTTGGAGAGAGGTCTGGGAGGAGGGAGCCTTGAGTGCTGCCTGGCAGGGAAGTGCAGCAGGTGGAGTGAAGCTTCCAGGCTGCAGAGAGCTTCCCTGAGTGCCTGCTCCATGCTGGCTGTGTCAGGCTCCAGTGGAGCTCTCTGGGTATGGGCTGAGCTCTGTTTATTCCTGTCCTACGTGAAGCCAGCAAGCTGCAAATAAGGCCTGGAAAAAGGCTCAAACTGCTTGTACAGTGAACCAGAACAGTCCACCATGCAGTGGAACTGGGGATGGATGAATTTAATAAATAATATCAGCCAAATAGCATTTTTATGTGTTTTTCCCTCCCTCATGGCTTTGATGCTCTCCTCACAGAATTTCCTACGCTGCCAGAACAACAAGACAAACTACAACCTGGTGTGTGAGACACTGCAGTTCCTGGACTGCATCTGTGGGAGCACAACCGGGGGGCTTGGACTTCTGGGGCTGTATATAAACGAGAAAAACGTGGCACTGATCAACCAGACACTGGAAAGTTTGACTGAGTACTGTCAGGGGCCCTGCCACGAGAACCAGGTAAGGAATCCAGAGCTGGGAAATGCATCCCCCTTTCTCCCTGGGCCCCAGCTCTGCTAGACTGCTGTTGTCTTATAACACTGCCCACTTCACTTGCCCCACAGGTCTGAGGATTTTTTTTCATTTTTGAGCTCTTCATAATGAACTTTGTCTTTCTCAGGGCCTCTCTGAGGAGCTGAACCCCTCAGAGCAGCAGAAGTGTTTCTGCTTTGCTAAGATCTGTTTTATTAGACTGGACAGGGATGGTGGGGAATTTCTGTACTTCATATAATCCCAGAATGGGTTGGGAGGAGCCTTAAATATTATCCAGTGCCACCCCCTGCCATGGCAGGGACACCTTCCCCTGTCCCAGGCTGCTCCAAGCCTCATCCAACCTGGCCTTGGACATTTCCAAGGATGGGGCAGCTGCTCTGAGTACCCTGTGCCAGTTTCTGCTTATTCTCTCAGTTTCCTTATTAATTGAACCATAATATTGTCCTGAAAGACTGGAATGTGACTTTTCTGTCATTCTTGTCTCTGCAAGAGAACGTGTGAGGCTGTGCATGCCAGGGAGAATTGTCAGTGTCCCTCTGCCCTCTGGGTCAGGTGGGACAAAACCCTTCAGGTGTTTCAGGTGTGGAGTTCAAGGACAGAGCAGGGCTCTCTCTGGATTTTGAAGCCAGCAAGCTGCTGTTTGTACAGTTCAGTTACAGACCATTCCAAAAGCTGAAGGGTAGGCAGAAGGTCATGGAAATTCCCATTCCTTATGTAGACAGCACTGAAGTAGGTGTTGATTGGCACGTTTATAATAAAGAAAACTCTCCCTAATCTCAGTAAAACACTGTTCCTCCAGCCTGCCCGCTTTGGCATGGAAATGCTTCATTTATCAGCTGTGGTTCTCTGTGCTTCCTGAGGCCAGGGGCTCCAGCAGGACCATGGCTGAGGAGAGGAAAGGCTTGGAACAAAATGCCTTAATCTTGTGTTGTTGCACTGCCTGGAGCTCTCAGTGCAGTTATCCATCTCGGGCAGCCCACGAGGTGATGACAGAGGGGACTCTGCTGCTCTGGCAGGGTCACCAGCCCGGGCTGTGTGTGGAGTGCAGGCAATTAGTGAAGCCTGATGACTTTTCTTTGGACAGAACTGCATTGCTACTCACGAGTCCAACGGCATTGACATCATCACAGCATTAATCCTCAATGACATCAACCCTCTGGGGAAGAAGAGGATGGACCTCGTGTTGGAGCTGAAGGCAAGTGAATGCTCTGTGTGAGGCACGTGAGCAGTGAGATAGAACAGGATTTTATTGTTGGAATTATGTGGGTGCTTATTATATCCCAATATTCGTAAGTGCCCAAAAACTGTACACATCAGTGAGCTGCAGGCAGTGCCCAAAGATTGTTTGTCACAGGTATTTCATCTTTTAAATGATGACATGGAGCCTCCAGTTCTCCGATGGGGGATGCAGGCTGTCAGAATATGCTGAGGAATCCTAAAATTACTTCCTGTAAAAAATTAAAGCTGATGAAAATTGTTCTGTTGTTGCTGAGCTTTTACATGGACAATGGAAGTGAAATTTCTCATGTTGCAACTACTTTCCTAACACTTTATTGGTGTTGTTTAATCATCAACAATTCTTTAGGGCTGTCCGTATTAATGCTGAAATAATTAGCCCTGGTGCTGGTTTCAAAACACAAAAACACAGGAGCAGGTTCCCCTCCAGCAGCAGCAGTCCCAGAGCACTCTTGCTTCAGCCTGTGCTTGGGAAATATTTCCTTTCTGACTTATTGCCCTGACTGACACTGCAGTGTCTCCTGGTTTTCCGTTGCCGACTCACACCATTATTATGGGTAATGTGGGTTTTTTATTATTGTAAATAAAAAATGCTTTTAGACTCGATTAGCATTATACTTCAAAATTAAATACTTTTATTGGGTTTTATTGTCAGGCATGATGGACTTTAATCTTAATTGTTCGTATTAAAGTAGTCTGGTGCCTTGTGGTAGTTTCCCATTTCCTCCCTGTGTTCCTTGGCGTGAGCAGACTGCAGAGTGATCTCAGTTAAAAGCAGCAAAGCACATCTGTGTCTTCAGCCCTGGCTGTCCCTTGATTTAATCAGCAGCATCTTCAGCAGAGCTGAGCTGCACCATTTGGGAGCCCAGAGCTTGTGGTGATGCTGCAGTTATCTTTAAACCAAAACAAAACAGCACGAGCATGAAGCAGCAGCGTTCTAAGACATTTAAACCTTGGCTGGGGTTAATTTGATGCCTGTCAATAAGCAGGATTTGGGGAATGAGCTGCTGAGAAGTGCTGTTACGTTGTACAGGTCAGTAATTAGAGGAGAGGGAGGGCTTGGAGAAGTGAGAGCCCTGGGTGGCTGGCACAGTGGCTGCTGGCTGTGGCACCCGTGTCCCTGAAGCCCCTGTGCAGCAGAGTGGTGCCACTCAAGCTGGGTGCCCTCGTGTTTTGCCTCCTGGCAGTGATTCCATTGCTTTCCCCTCCCCTCAGAACAACGCTTCCAAGCTGCTCTTGGCCATCATGGAGAGCAGGCACGACAGTGAGAACGCTGAGAGGATCCTCTACAACATGAGGCCCAAGGAGCTGGTGAGTGCTGGGATCACTCCCGAGCTCCTGACTGTCCATTTGCACTGGAGACACAGAAGTGGAAATTCCTTGTGGCCCAAGAGCTGCCCAGTGAGCCATAGCAGGGTTTGGGGCTGGTTAATGCAGGAACTGATGGAAACACAGGCAGGAGATCCCAAGTGCAGCCAGAGCACCACTGGCTTATCCCAGTGCTCGGGGCTGCTTGGAGCCAGGCTCAGAGAGTGACACAGGTGCAGAGAGGGTGGCCTGGAACGTGCTCCCTTCAGGGAAACAAGAGGTTCAGTTTGTTGTGCCAAGCTGTGAAGCTGAGTTCAGTTTATCCCGAGTGTTGAGAAACCCACTGACCTCCCTGGGAGTGTCCATAGGAGTGCCCAGGGCGTGCTGCCCTCAGCATCCACCCTTGGCCTGAGCTGAGCCTCCTTCCCTGCCTGTCTCCTTCTCCAGGTGGAGGTGATCAAGAAGGCTTACCTGCAGGGAGAAGTGGAGTTTGAGGATGGAGAGAACGGGGAGGATGTCGCGGCGTCTCCCAGGAACGTGGGACACAACATTTATATCCTGGCTCATCAGGTAGAGTTTCACCAGTCACAAAGTGGGAAAAGCCAGAGTCTGCTTTTCCCTTGAACTGTTCTCATGGCTCATCTCTGACACTGACTCACTGCACCTTCTCTTGTTATCAGAGCAAATCCTAATTTTAATCAGAAACAAAAATAGTATAATTCGAGAAAATTTTGGGAATTTTCTTTTATAGTGGGAAGCAAGCAGGCTCTGGAGTGAGTTCCTGAGGACACGTGGCTCAATTCTTGGCAGCACTGAGCAGCAGTGTATTATTTTTCAGCTGTATCAAAGGTTACTTTATACTCCCAAAGAAATTCTACTCACAGATCAATTAAAGTGTAATCAGAAATCTCGGTCCTTGCCACATTCTCTCTCTGCTGGAGCCAAGCAGAACCATTATATTGATACAATGTGTGTTTGAAAGGTAAAAAAGCCAAAGGGGAGAAAAACCTGATTAAATCTATTTAATATATTGATGCTGTATCTCTCACTGCATGGGAGACTTCTTGTTCCTCCAGCATCTGAGCAGACAGACCCTCACTGTGCTGCAGGATGAATTTGGAGCATCCAGCAGCATTTTTGGAGCAGTGCTCTGTGCATCTGCTGCTCAGTTGATGCAGATTTTCTCTTTGTCCCTGGCTGGATCTTTGGGTGATGAGCACACCTTTGGGTTAGGGTGGTGTAGTAGGACAGACCAAATGTGAATTTTTGTGTGATCAGAAAGATTCCAGGCAGAGGGTGGGAGAGGATGGGGAAAAGAGGAGTACAACACTGGCATTAAAGAAATACATATTTGAATCATTCTGACTTGCTCCCAAAATAGAGCTGCAGGGTGTCTGGTTGGAACAGAACAAGCCTTCTGTCAACTTTGCCCTTTCCTAGCAGCTGACTGCGTACTATTTCTTTTTTTATGCCAAAAATCAGAAATTTAATATCACAGAGAGACATCTGGTGTCTCCCACTCCCTGTGCATTCCTTTATTTTAGTTGGCTCGTCACAACAAAGAGCTGCAGAACATGCTGAAGCCGGGGGGTCAGGTCGAGGGGGACGAGGCACTGGAGTTCTACGCCAAGCACACAGCACAGATCGAGGTAGGGAACCTGCAGGGGCAGAGCCCCAGGGATGTCTGAGACCCAGGGATGGCAGCCCCAGGGAGGGCAGAGCCCCAGGGAGGGCAGAGCCCCAGGGAGGGCAGAGCCCCGGGGATGGCAGCCCCAGGGATAGCAGTGCCCCAGGGAGGGCAGCCCCAGGGCATTATTCCTGCTGCTCTCACTTCTCTGCCTGCCTGTCTCTGGACTGTTGTCTCTGGTACAGAACCTACAGAGTTATTTATTTAATTCCCTGGCAGTGGCGGGGGGGAGCTATTCCTGAGCTGTCATGTGTGGGCTCGGGGATGGAGCTGAGCAGAGCTCTCTTGGCAGGAGGAAGTGTGGCTTCGCTTCTGTTACATTTTGGCCGCTGCTGTTGCTGAATCCAGAAAGTTTGTGATAGCTTTTGCCACTCTTTCTGGATTCAAGTGACAGTTTGGCCTCGTGTGCCATCTAAGAGCTTTATGAAAGTAAAATGTTCACAAATATGGAGATTTCCTGAAGGAGCTGTGGCTGCCCCATCCCTGGCAGTGCCCCAAGCCAGGCTGGACAAGGCTTGGAGCAGCCTGGGACAGTGGGAAGTGTCCCTGCCCGTGGCAGGGGTGGCACTGGATGGGCTCTAAGGTCCTCCCAACCCAAACCAGTCCATGGTTCTGTGACTTCACAAAACTCTCTAATAAGCAATACAGATGCAAGTGTTACTCCCTGTACTTTCCCATGGCTCAAATTTGCCAACATTCTTGAACTGGGCCACCACATTGCTCTGAAAGGTAAATCAAATGGAGTCTGTGCCCAGCTGCTGTTCTTTGGGAACATTTCTGCCCGTGGCTGGTTTGAGAGGGGGAGCAAAGCAGGCAGAAAAGCAAGAAATGGAAGTGCTGAAGGAGCGGTGGGGGCTGACGAGGCGCTGTGCAGATTGTCAGGTCGGACCGCACCATGGAGCAGATCGTGTTCCCCGTGCCCAGCATCTGCGAGTTCCTCACCAAGGAGTCCAAGCTGCGCATCTACTACACCACGGAGAGGGACGAGCAGGGCAGCAAGATCAACGACTTCTTCCTCAAGTCTGAAGACCTCTTTAATGAGATGAACTGGCAGAAGAAACTGCGAGGTGGGTCAGTGCTGCTCCACACAGGGGTGGGTCAGTGCTGCTCCACCCGGGGTGGGGGTTTTGGGGTTTGGGGTTTGAGCAGCAGGTGGTTCCCAGTGGGGCAGCAGCTTCAGGGATGGTCTGTAAGGGCNGACACCTGATCACGAGGGCTCACACTTTGATCAGTTCTGCTCCATTTGCACATTGCAGTTAATTGTGCAATTCCAGCTCCAGGTTATGCAGCTCCATCCTCCTTGGTTTTCCTTCTCCCTTCACCCTTGGTTTTGTTCTTGGGCTGAAAGTTGTCCTTGGTGCTGAGCTGGAGCAGGAATTGTTTTGTGTCTCTGCTCTGTGCAGAGAGCTCAGCAGCACTGAACATGAAACCCAGAACTACCCATCAAAACAGCCCAGAATCTGAAAAATAAAAAAGCTAAAACCTGAGGCATGAGAGTGCTGGAGCTCCAGGGACCCTCTGGAGGGGATCCAGGGCACAGCAGGAAGGAGCAGCACAGGTTGTCCTTTTCGAGCTCCAGCAGGAAGGAACAAATGTGTGGAGGAGTGAAATGAGAGGGAGGACCCAGCTGAAGGGAGCAGTGGCCTGTGCTGGATGCAGGGAATGCTGCAAGGTTGGACTTGGTGATTGTAAAAGTCTTTTCCAGCCATAAAGATTTTGTGGGCTTAGGGCATCTCTAGGAATGGAGATGTTTTGGAACAAGTTAAAGTTGGATTTCTCAGTAATGGTGAAGTAGAATTCATCCTTTTTTGGCAAGTAGGCTGGCTGACAGGTTGATGGGTCCCTTCCATTCCCTCTGATGCTCTGATGTCTGAATGCAGGTGTTTCCAAGCACTGATTTTCCCCCTGAGGTTCCCACTGGCAGCTGGGAAATCCCTCACAATGATATTTTAATTCACACAGTGCCACCACGTCCCCCAGTAAACCTCCTAGCTCATTTGTTTGATATTTTTGTTCTTGTGCTGCAGCTGGGGCTCAGTGGGCAGTGCTGAGAGCTGACCAGCAGTGACCCTGTGAAATGTGAGATGGGGCTGCTCCTTCCTGCTGGGGTCAGCCCTGCAGCAGCACTGCTGCTCCCCTCCCCTGCATCAGCCCCACTACAGCTGTGAGTGCAAGGACTGCTCTGGAACCCCCTCCTGGAGCAGGTCTGGGACTGCTCCCAAAAATCTGAGAGCTCTGCAAGCAGTCTGGGAGTGTGGCATCCTAAACAAATTGCAGCTTCAACAGCATCCATCTATTCTGTTAGAATTTGTGGTTTGGGTCACTTTGTCTCTGAGGCTGCCTCCAAGGAAGCTGTGAAGGCATCCATCATTAACAACAGATCACAAATTAGCCAAGATCCACCTGCAGAAGTGGAGAATGTTTCTTTTTTTTGTTTGTTTTCTTTAAAAAACAGGGATCATTTATTCTGTCTCTAATATCCAGGTCTTGTCTGACCCTCTGAGTGATTTTTTATGTTTGTACAATTGTTTCTCACATTTTCTGTGTGTGTTCATGTGATGCCACTTGGAGTTTATTCAACCCTCAAAAAGACTTCTAAAATGAAGACCCATGTGCTTCTCCCTTGAGCTCATGGTGCTGGCCCATAATCTGAGCACCAGAAGCCTCTTAATTGTTAATTAAGAATGGAAATGAGCTGCCAAAGGCGGGCAGAAGCATTACACAGAGAGTCAGTGTCCACATCCCCAAAGGACAGTGTGAAGTTAAACCTGGACCTTCATAATCACCCTGACATAATTTCAAATAAATTAATTCAACCTGGTTCCAAATTCTTCCAGTTAAAAGGAAATTGAGAACATTGAGATATTGTGGAATTCTTTACCCCTTTGTTAGCTGGGGGTGTCAGAGGAGGGGATTTGGAGAGAGGTGGTGGCTGCTGCAAGGCTCAGAACTGCTGCACATAATAAATTACCCTTCAACCCAAAGTGTGCATTTTCAGCTTGTTCCTAAATTTTACTGAGAGCTTTCTCTTTGCTCTCTGATCTCTAAACACGCTACCTCCTTCCACCAGGGCAAAACACTCCTTTTCCTTCTTTGAGAGCATTTTTAATGGATTTTTTTCACTGCTCTAGACTTCAATTTGCTGTGCAGTAAGCCTGCAGGAGCTAAAATCAGGGGGATTTTGCCTGGATGCAGAGGGAATTACTGCAAGGCAGCTTCTTGGCTTCCTTGTCAACTTTGGGTTCACGACCACTTCAGCAAAGGAATCTTTCTGCTTTCTGCCTCTTGGTTCTGGCTGCAGGGATTATTAAAATCAGGAGTCTTTTTGAGAAGTATTTCTGTGTAATATTAAAGATTTAAATGCGCTGTTGGATTGCACATTGAGCTCTGTGCAGATGTGCTGAGTCCTTTGCCCCCAGGGCAGAGGGAAGGCCAGGGAGCTTCACCCCCTGGATATTCTGGGGGGATTTTGCGCTGTTTTCAGCAGAAAATGAATTTTCAGGTGGCACTGCCTGGTGCAGGTGAGCTGCTGGCAGCAGCAGAGCACAGAGGGATGGAGCTGGAGCTCACTGCTCATGTTCCTCCTCCAAATTGTTCTTGGTGTGAGTCTGAATACAAAGGATATTATTAGGGGAAGCCTCAAGTGCTTGATCTCTGCAGTTTCTCAGCTTGTGCTCTTGCTGCTGCTAAGCCATGTTTGGAACAGGGTCCTTTGCCTTAAACACCATGTAGGAAACTTGAAGGGCCCCCAAAGTGAAGGATAATTAAATAAACTTCAGAATAAGCCATGAATATTATCACTTTTCATGCTGTGCTTTTGGGCAAACTGAAAACAAGCTCGTTTTGGTGGTGATTTTTTTTTTTTATAGAGACCTGTTATTTTCACTAAACCCTCCATCAAACAGAAATGATTTTTTGTTTTGCAGCTCAGCCTTTCCTGTACTGGTGTGCTCGGAACATGTCCTTCTGGAGCAGCATTTCCTTTAACCTGGCTGTCCTCATGAACCTGCTCGTGGCATTTTTCTACCCCTTCAAAGGAATTCGAGGAGGTACTGATATTTAACTACAAAAAATGGGAGCAAATAAGGAGCAATGATCCAAATTCTGCTCTCCCCACTCGTGTCTGTGCATTGCTGTTTACATCAGTGGGGGTAGGAGAACAGAATTTGGCTTTTTAAATTGCCTTGTTTTAAATTGTGCTGTTCTCTTACTCTTTCTTGAGGCATTTTTAAGGAAAATGTAGAGCCATGCTTTTTCCTAGGGGAAAAAATTACCCAAACATCCACCTTTAATTGCTTGACTGTTCTACTTTGGTTTAAAGTCCTGTAATTAAGGATTGAGCTAAAAATAGGTGAAACGTTGAACATGTTGTTTTCCTTGAGCTTGCAGTTTATTAATGGCATTTTCCACACACTTTTCCTGGTGCTCCAGGAGGTCCCTGAGTGCTGGGGGTGGATCCAGCCTCTCCCCAGAGCTGCACCCCGGGCCAGGGCAGGGCTGCAGCCCTGCCAGCAGCACTTGGGAAATCTGCAGGGAACTTCTCAGGAATGTCACGTGCATCCCTGGCAGGAGGGTGGGAATGTCTACATAGGAGCTTTTTCCTCGTGTGTAGGGGGTTTGCATCCTGAAAAAGCCTGTCAGAGGGGTGTTTCAGACCAAACCCCAGCGTTCCTGAGAGGGGGAAGAGAACAGTTTTACCTTCTGCCATCGGGATCAGCAGGCTGTGGCTGCAGCTGCTGCTCCTCCGTGTCACACCCAGTGGCAGCAGAGTGGGGACAGCCCAGATCCTGGCTGGGAGGTTCTGACAAGCCCAAAGAGCAACTGAATTTCTCTCTCTAGTTGCAAGGATCCCAAGTTAAAAGCTCTGAATTTATGTCTGCCAGCAGAGCTTCTGGTTAAATGAGTTCCCTGAGGTTACAAACTGCAAGGTTGTGGGGGGTGTTTGTTTGGCATTTTGAAGATGCCCTACCCTAAATATTTGAAATTCTTTATTTACCAGGTAACATTTTGATAAAACCTCTTCCTCTCCTAGTTAGATTCCAAAAAGTAAAATAAATAAATACGTGTGTATCTTATATTTAGCTTAAAAAAAAAGAGTCTTCCAAACAGACTGTTTGGGGGAAGTTGTCAGTGTCTTGAGTTGCTCAGACACGGTGAACTGAGCAGCTGATGAGCATCTGACAGTAGCAGAAGCTGTAAAACTTCTGACTTGAGGAGCAGAAACAAAACTGGATGCCTGGAATTGGGCACTGGAATGGTGAGAATTCCAGAGACAGGGAGAACTTCCTGCTGGCTGTGTGTTCCTCCTGCCCGTGGCTGTGCAGGGACTCGCAGCCAGGCTGTGGGCTCAGGCTGGTGCAGCAGCTGACGAGTGCCCACCCTTGGCTCCCTGTGCCAGGCCAAGGACGCTGCTCCCAGCCTCTCCCAGCCTGGGAAGGGCTGGGGAGCTGTGGCCCAAGCCCTGCTCTGCCCTCAGGGGACACAGCTGGGTCCCATGAGGTGCTGGCACTGCCCTCCTCATGCTGCTGGGCAGCCTGGAGTTGTGGGCTGGGCCCAGGTGGGTGTTCAGGGAGCACCTGAGGGCTTCAGTCACTCCAGGTGTTTCTTCAGGCCTGCTGGGAGCTGCTGCAACTCACAAAAGCAGATATATTCCTAATAAATCTTATTTAGATTTTAACTAAGTCGTTCCTAAGCAAGCTGTCTCACATTTCCTCTGTCCCCTCTTCGTGCTGATGCTTGTTCCCACTCAGTGACTCCATTCCCAGCTCTGCACCTTGTGCTGTGTGACAGCTCCAGGAGCCCAAGCTCCCCCCAGGCAGCCAAAACAGCTGTTCAACTTTACGCTTATTAACTTTTAATTTCCATCCATCCTCTGCTGTCTTTATTAATCTGCAGTGGTTTGGAACAAGATTAAATGGCTGCTCGTGGTAGTCAGATGAGAGTAATATTTCCTAAGCTGCCTGAATTTGGGAGCAGAGGGGAAAAAGCCCTGGGTGAGGATCTTGCCTGTCAGACACAAGTTCTGTGAGAATGTGCTTGCAGAAGGGCTGCAGAGTGCTGTGAAATTTGGGGGATCTTGCTTTTTTTGTCTGTTGAGGAACCAGTTGCTTGAAGACCAACATTTTTCAAGTCAGCTTTGAGAAAGAGGTGTCTCACATTCTGCATAAACCTGGGGTAAAGGATGTTTTGGGCTGAATTTTTTTTACGGCTCTTTCAGGGAAGTGTATTTTTAGCTACACAGGCACGGTGTTGTGTAAGCAGCCAGTCTCATGGGACAGCCTGAATAGACCCAGAAATAGCAAAAGATGCCAAAAATGGGCACAAGGGTCTGACCAAAAGCACATCAGGGGGAGCGTTTGGGAGTGTCCTCACCTGCCAAGGGCCCTCAGCACTCAGGGGTACGAGCAGTGAACACCAAAATGAAGATCCTGTGGTGCTTATCATCTGCATAATGATTTAGTAACAAGTTTGTAATTAAAGCTGCTGAAGGCTTTGGGCTCAGATGTTGCTGCTGTGCAGTCAGGGATGGCTGAAGGTGGGGCTGGGTGATGCTCCACCAGAGACAGAACAAATGGCAGTGGTTTGGACAGTTTGGTTAGACTGATTCCTGGGAGAGGCTGACCTGGGACAGAGGCTGGGCAGAGTTAAAGGAATAAAGCAGGGATTTATTAAAAGGCCTTTAAAAGGATCCACCTTGGGTAGTGCAAGAGCCTGGCTGTGGCTGGACTCAAGATGAATCCTGGGTCACGAGTTCTCACACTTTTATAAGTTTTAGTTCATTTCCAGATTGGGGTTCATTTCCCAATTCCAGCCTCAGGTTCTGCAGTCCCACCCTCCCAGGCTGCTCTCCTTAATTCTCTTCTTTTTGCACTTTTTGGGCTGAGGGTGCAGCGATGCCCTTGGTTCTGGGGCTGCCAAAGGATTGTTCTGTGCCCTTGGTTCTGGCCAGGATTGTTCTGTGCCCTTGGCTCTGGATTGTTCTGTGCCCTTGGTTCTGGATTGTTCTGTGCCCTTGGCTCTGGATTGTTCTGTGCCCTTGGCTCTGGGCTGGCAAAGGATTGTTCTGTGCCCTTGGCTCTGGGTCTGGCCAAGGATTGTTCTGTGTGACTGAGCTGTGAGCAGAACTTGCTCACACTTTATATGAGTTCAGAGTTACACACTAAGGCAGCACAGAATCTACAGAATATAAAACCTAGAACTGAAGGCGTCAATGCAGGCTGTTGGAATGGATCTGTTTGGCCTCTCCCAGGCACGCTGGAGCCCCACCTGTCTGGCTTGCTGTGGACAGCCATGCTCATCTCCCTGGCCATCGTCATCGCCCTGCCCAAGCCCCACGGCATCCGCGCCCTGATCGCCTCCACCATCCTGCGCCTCATCTTCTCCGTGGGGCTGCAGCCCACCCTCTTCCTCCTGGGAGCCTTCAATGTAAGAACCCACTGGGCCTTCCTCACACTCTCCTGCCTCTTGTGGAAGGGTTCCTTACCTGTGTGTGCAGGCATGCAGCAAAAACAGCCTGGGATATCATGGTGGTGGGAGAGTGATTCCCTGCCTGGGCTGTGCCTTGTGTTGTTCAGGTAATCCTGGTTCCCCGGGCTGCAGGCAGAGCTCTGAGGTTTTGCTCGGTGTAGGAGCAGCTCCAGCTGCAGACAGGCACGGGGAGGAGTCTCTGTGACCTAAACCCTGTGGTTATTCACCCAAACTGCCTCAGTATTTATGGGGTTGTGTGAGGCTCACTAAATGATGCCTTGTGAGTCTGATGGGGAGCTGCTGAGGGAGCTGGGGAGGCTCAGCCTGGAGCAAAGGGGGCTCAGGGGGTCCCTTGTGGCTCTGCACAATTCCCTGACAGGAGGGGACAGCCAGAGGAGGCTCTGCTGCCAGGAACAGCAGCAGAGGGAATGGCCTCAGGCTGGGCTGGGGAGGCTCAGGTTGGACAGCAGCAGGAATTTCCCCATGGGAAGGGTGGTCAGGCACTGGAAGGGATTGCCCAGTAAGGTGCCAAGTTACCTCCAGCTTAAAAAGCAGTCTGTTTTCCCTGATACTGTAACTAATTTATGGTTAATCTCTCCTTAGGTTTGTAATAAAATCATTTTCCTGATGAGCTTTGTGGGTAACTGCGGGACCTTCACGCGAGGGTACAAGGCCATGATCATGGACGTGGAGTTCCTCTATCACCTGCTGTACCTGCTGATCTGTGCCCTGGGGCTCTTCGTGCACGAGTTCTTCTACAGCCTCTTGGTGGGTGTTTGCTTGGCCCTCACAACATCTCCTGCTCTGTCTGTGGAGTCCCATCTTGGGCATAACCGGGAGAATTTCTGCTTTTGTGCTGGGAAGCTGTTCAACAAACACTGGGAAGAGACAGAGACTGGAGGTTTCCTTTGGGAGAAGTTACTGTGGGAGACAGCAGGACTCCTGCCACATCCCTTTTGCTGATGTGTGACAGACAGGGAGAGGACATGGGGGGATGGTTTGAAACCAAAAAAGGAGAGGTTTAGATGAGATATGAGGAAGAAATTCTTCCCTGTGAGTGTGAGGAGGTCCTGGTATAGATTCCTAGAGCAGCTGTGGCTGCCCCTGGATCCCTGGCAGTGTCCAAGGCCAGGCTGGACACTGGGGCTGGGAGCCCCTGGGTCAGTGGGAGGTGTCCCTGCCCATTGGGTAGAATGAGATGGGCTTTAAGATGCTTTTCTGTGTTATCATCAATAACTCTGGCAGTGTCTGTGCTTTCTGAGCAGCTGGAGAGCTCTGGAGTGTCTCCATGGCTGGACACAGATCCTGGCACACGTGTTCCTCTGTCTGGGGTGGGATTCACCTTGCACAGCACAATGCTTCCAAGAACAACACTGAGGGAGGGGATTAGTGTTGGTGGAGAAAATGTGTCAGTGTTGAAGCAAAGCTGAAGTCCCATTGAGAACAGGCTATTTTTGTGCCTTTGGTGGGTGTTTGCCACATCCTCTGGTACCTGAGCTGGTTGTTTGCTGTGTTCCTGGAGGTCCAATTTAACAAATACCTGTCCTATGATCCACAGCATAGCCACAACCTGCCTGGGCTCTGCTGTGAGTTATCCCTGACCCAGTGAAACATGATGGAAGCATCAGCAGAGAAATCTAAACACAGAATTTGGGGGAAAAAAATATTGCTTCTTTAACGAAATGCTCCACAAATTAAGATTTAAAGAAAAAGCAAATTGCAACTTGAAGTGAGCCTGTGGAGGCTGTGAGGGGTAGCTAATACTCCAAAAGGCAGCCAGCAGCCTGTGCTGGCAGCTTGGTGTGTGTCTGGCACCCGCAGCGGGCACGGGCTGCTGGCCAAGCTGCTGCAGAGCAGGGCACAGCTGCCCCAGCCCCTGCTGCTCCCAGGTGCACGGCCCAGGACACGATGGCAGCCGTGGTGCTGGTGCTGCATGTGCTGTTGTTGGCTGTCCCCAGCTCTTTGACCTGGTGTACCGGGAGGAGACGCTGCTCAACGTCATCAAGAGCGTCACGCGCAACGGGCGCTCCATCATCCTCACGGCCGTGCTGGCCCTCATCCTGGTCTACCTGTTCTCCATCGTGGGCTACCTCTTCTTCAAGGATGACTTCATCCTGGAGGTGGACAAGCTCCCCAACGAGACCCTGCTGCCAGGTCAGTCCAGCAGCTCGTTGCCCTGGGCTGTGTTGGACAAACAAGGGGCTCTCGTTCCCCAGGGCAAGGGGAAAGGCTCCAGCTGTGCCAGGGCTGGCCAAGTTGGACAGCAGGAGGAATTTCTCCATGGAAAGGGTGGTCAGGCCTTGGAAGCGGCTGCCCAGGGTGGTTTGGAGTGCCCATCCCTGGAAGGTGCCCAAGGAAGGCCTGGATGTGACACTCTGCTCTGGGTTGGTGACAAGGTGGGCATCGGGCACTCAGTGAAGAATCCTGGGGGCTTTTCCAACCTCAGTGAATCTGGGATTCTGTGAAATAAAAAGGCTTTTTTGATTGAATTTAAAACCATGTAATGTGTAAATCAGAAAGTACTGTGCCTTTCTAAACTCTAAACCTGCTCTAAATGCCTTTAATTGCACACTGAGCGTGGTGGGGAACCCCGATACCTGAGAATTCACCTTGCAAGGTGTTAGAGCATCCTGTGATGCAGCATTTTGTGGTTTCAGATCGCACAGAGCCAGGCGAGACCATGACTGGCGAGTTCCTCTACTCAGACGTGTGCAAGGCAGGGAGCAGTGAAAACTGCTCCTCCATCATTCCCTCGGACCGTAAGCACCACTCTGGAGTTCTGGACTCACACCCTGAGTTTTCCCTCTTTGTTTTTAGTTAATCACTTTCAATTAAAGTAGTTTCTTTAGAAAATCCTATGCAATAAATTTGGGAACAAAGCTATTACAAGATTAACTGGAAATAGGATTAATTTAGGCCAGCAGCATAAATAACATTTGTTACGTGAAGTGACTAAAGGAGAGAAACTTAGAACTAAACCAGACTTCATGAAACACTGCCATACTCTTTAATTTTCTGCATCAATTGGAGAAGGCAGAGACGCAGTTTGCCTCTTTGCAAAGTTTATTATTTTAAAACATGAGGCTATTAAATGTGATCTCAGAGCATAATGCCCTGTGAAATACGGTTTGTTGGCAGCATTGTTCTATCTCAAACTAGGGAAACTGTTTTAATATCATGGCAGGAAGTACTCAATGGATTTAGTAGACAAGGGTAGGGTTGAGGGGCTTGGAGATCAAGAAAGTGAGATATTACCTGGCTATTGAAATATTTCAGTTTTACTTCTAGAAAATGTAATTTCCTTGTGGGAGATTTACGGTGCTGGCTGGGAGGGGCAGACAGAAGATCCCAGTTTCTCTGGGAAGGGCAGCTCTTGTGTGGCCATCAGTGGTCAAGAGTGGCCACCAGCCCCTGCTCACAGGAGGAGAGGGCTCTGTTTGCTCTCTGAGAAAGCCAAATTCAGCCTTGCTTAGAGAAAAGCTGCTTCTTCCAGCTCCTCCACTCAGGCTGCAGGAAGGAAAACTCAGGGATGTTTTTGCATCACAAATAATCACGATAGTGCCAGGGTCTCCTGTGGTCAGGGATGTTTGTGATGCCCCTCATTTGGCCATTGCTCTCAGGTTTTGGATATTTCAGGGTTGCACAGGGACTGGAGCCTTTCCAGGGCTGGCTGTGGGGAGGTGGGATCTGCTCACCAGCATTTTTGGGATGAAATGGAAGTTGTGAGATCTTTAATGGGGACAGGGGAGTGTGTGAGGCTAGGGAATGGATTTTAGCAGCTCTGCAGGTTGAACAGTGAAGCTGGAGCCTTGAGCCAAGCAAAGAGAAGGTCAAAAAAAGCGTGTTGCTTTTCCAGCAGAACGCTGTTTCCACAAGCAGTGATCTTTTAGCCATTTGAAAGCTCTGAGTGGAAGTTGCCATTTTGAGTGCAGCCCAAAGGCTGTGCAATCTGTCAGGCACCAGGGGAGAGTGGAAGAGGCAACACTTTGTCCTCTGAGCTGTCAAAAAGCTCGGATTCTGTATAAACAGGCATCTGGTGATCTGAGCTGTGCATGCGAGCAGGGATGGAAAGAGATTGCACCGAGTCACAGGCAGCAGGCCAGGCTCAGGAGAAAGCTGGTGGTGGGGAGAGGAGGGCAGGGAGGAGATCTGCTCCAGGGTGGCTCTGGAGAAGGGTCCAGGGGAGGCCACGAGGTGATGAGGAGTCTGGAGCATCTCCCTTATAAGAAGAGGCTGTTTAAGGCCTGTTTAGTCCAGGGGAGGCTGAGAGGGGATCCCATCAATCCATGCAATATCCCCAAGGGCTGTCAGAGAATGGTTTCAGACCTCTCCCAGTGGTTCCCAGTGACAGGAAGAGGAGCAGTGGCCATAAACTAAAACAGGTTTTGCCTCAACGTGAGGAAGAGCTGCTTGGGGCAGAGCCCTGGAACAGCAGCCTGGGGAATTACGGAGTTTCCCTTTCTGGAGACATCCCAAAGCCACCTGGATGTGTTCCTGTGTCACTGCTCCAGGTGACCCTGCCTGGGCAGGGCCTTGGATGGATGATCTGCAGAGCTCCCCCAACCCACACCGTTCCCTGATTATTTGGGGAACGAACCTACAGGGACTGGCAACACAGGCTGGCAGAGGGGGGAGAGAGCATACCCAGCAAAGAATGGAGAGGAGGATTTAGAGCTAATCTTGGCTGTGAAACGTGTCTTTGCTTGCTGTGTTCCCAGAGCTGATCACTGAGGAGATGGAGGAAGAGAACAAGGAGCATACGTGTGAGACGCTGCTGATGTGCATTGTTACTGTACTGAGTCACGGGCTCAGGAGCGGGGGTGGAGTAGGTGATGTGCTCAGGAAACCTTCCAAAGAGGTAAATTACCACTGGCTGGGGGTGGAGGAGTGCTGCTGAGTCGGGCTGGGATCTGCCTTGCTGGGGAGAGTGTGTGTGCACTGCTCCCGACGCGGGGAGGAGCGGCCACGGAGGGACACGCTGCTCCTGGGGTGGCATCTCTGGGGCTCACTTCAACACCAGCCATGTCACACAGCCTTGTCCCCAGGTTTGACAGCCTGTGGGCTGTCCAGAGTGGGGCCCAGGAGAACAGGGATGGGCTGGGAGTTTGGGAGCTGGAGGAAGGAGATGGGTTCCAGTCAGTGAGGGAGGAGCGTGAGGTGGCACAGCAAAGTGCTGTGGGAGCTGCTGGGTGCCAGGGGCACAAGTTTTGGTGGGAGCATCCCTAGGGAGAGATAAATGTGTCAAATGGGAGGGATGAGAGGACAGGGACCAGGCTGGGGTGGTGGGAGTGTGGGGGAGGAAGGATGGATGTGGTTTGGAGCTGTCATCAGAGTGAGGACCAGGCTAAGCAGCAGGAATTTTCCATAACACTCCTCTGCTGTTTAAGCTGCTTGTGTCCATCATTTAGGAAGAAATTATTCCCTGTGAGAGTGGGCAGGGCTGGCACAGGTGCCCAGAGCAGCTGAGGCTGCCCCTGGATCCCTGGCAGTGCCCCAGGCCAGGCTGGACACTGGGGCTGGAGCAGCCTGGGACAGTGGGAGGTGTCCCTGCCAGGGCAGGGGTGGCACTGGGTGAGATTTAAGTTCCCTTCCCACCCATTCTACAATTCTGTGATCATTCTGTGATCTGAGGCTCAGGCTGTCTCTCCCAAAGCCATGTTGGGGGCAGGGCTTTTTTTTATTTACCTGACGTTTCAAAGTTTTTTTCTAAAACTTAGCCTTCAGGGTTACTTAATTCTTAATAGTAAGTTTGGCACTTGACTGGCAGGATGATTGTGAAAATGGGAGTTGGATATTTTGGATATTCAGGCCTGCAATAAATGTGGAACGTGTACTGAAAAGTGCAGCTTAGTGTTCATTAACGTGGTTGTTAAATGCAATTAATGGTATTAAATTCCAGTAAAAGACTTTATGGTCCACACTGATGCTCTGTTGATATACTGCAGATTAATTTAAGGATATAATTTGGAAGGGCTTCAGGGAGGGGTGAGAACAAATTTCAGTGTGTGAGAGAAGAGTTTTTTCTCTTGTGAAAGTGAGAGAAGTCCAAAATCTTGGATGCAGGAAGAGCAGCTCTGCAGAGATCCCACACTGGCAGCTGACTAACTTGGCTTTTCCTTCAGTGATTTTTGCATTTTAGTTTTGCGTTTTAGTTTCATTTAATGTTTTGAGTTGTGAGTTCCCCTTGGAGAGCATCAGCAGTGGAGACTCTCAGGGGAAGGAGTGTGGGGCAGGGTGGTAATAAGGGTGAGATGTGCAGCTAATTGGGCTGTTAATAACTCAGAACTGTATCTTGCAGGAGCCTCTCTTTGCTGCTAGAGTGATCTATGACCTGTTGTTCTTCTTCATGGTCATCATTATTGTCCTGAACCTGATTTTTGGGGTGATCATTGACACTTTTGCTGATTTAAGGAGTGAAAAACAGAAGAAAGAAGAAATTTTAAAAACAACTTGCTTTATTTGTGGTGAGTGTGGAGACACACTTAACAAGAAGGGGTTACTCTGGGTAAGGCAGGGAGAGCTGCAAGCTGACAGGAAAAAAGCCTTGAATTTCTGGCTGTTCCTCCTCACATTCCTCAGCCAGTTCATGTCCTGGGTACCACGTGCACTGCAGCTTGGCAGCAGGGACAGATGGGGGATGCTCAGGATCCCATTTTCCCTCAAGAATCACTTCTTGCTTCTCCTCTGCCTCGCAGAGCAGTTTCCTGTTGGGACTGGAGGGATTTTTATCAACACTCTTTTTCCAGGCGTGCAGAGTGCTGCCTGTGGAAGCTTTTCCCACCAGGAGCTTGGGAGTGGAGGTGCTGTGGTTGACTGACATGGTCCTGCCATGTTGCATAACACACAGCCTGATGGGATAACCTTTGGAAGTTTGCTGCAAAGCAAACGTTGCTTTTGCTATCAGTTTGCCCAAAAATAGGAGATGTGTTATGAAATCCAGCAAAGTGCTTGCTACAGGGTTGTTGCCTTTTTTAACCAATTTTTTTTTCTGTTATGTATAATAAATATAAGCTGTACTCCTTACACTTTACTCTCTTTTCCTTCTCTTCCTCCTGTTTTTCTTCTTCCCTTTCTTTTCTGATTTTTTCCCTTTCTTTCTCTTCTTCTTTCTCCTTTCTCCTCCTCTTTCTCTTCTTCTTTCTCTTCTTTCTTCTTTCTTCTTCTTTCTTCTTTATTCTTTCTCTTCTTCTTTCTCTTCCTGGCTGTTTGTCAGATTTTATCCTGATATTCAATGTCCATTCCAGAATGACTGTGCGTCCAGAAGTGCAGCAGACTTTAGAAATCAGTTTTGTTCTAGAGCTGATTTTCCTGGTCCCCAGCTGGCAAACACTCAGGGCTCTCCCTGTGTCCCTCTCACAGGTTTGGAGAGAGATAAGTTTGACAACAAGACAGTCACCTTTGAAGAGCACATTAAGGAAGAGCACAACATGTGGCACTATTTGTGCTTTATTGTCCTGGTGAAAGTCAAAGATTCCACAGAATACACAGGCCCAGAGAGTTACGTGGCAGAAATGATCAAGGTGAGTTTTGGAGTTTTGATTTTTATTTTTTTCCTAGATTAGACCAATTCAGTGGAATGTTGGGTACAGCGCTCTGTATTTTATTTCCTTTATTTTGTAAATGTGCCTGTGACTTCCCAGCCTCCAGAGCACTCAGTGTGAGCCAGGTACTCCCCATGGCTTGGATCAGGGGAAGAGAACCTGTTCTGCCCTAAATTCACATTTAGGGAAGAGTATTTTTCGAGCTGGTGGAAGTGTCTGAAGCACAACCAACAGGTTATAACCTGTCCTGGTATAAATGTCTCCAGCTGACTTGTAGGATTTGTTGTCATATGATTTGAGCTTATTATTGTGAAAAACTACAATTAATGTCTACTCAATTGGAAGGGCTTTTAATGAGAGAATTAAAAGCCTCATCTCTGCCAAGCTGCAGGTTCAGAGCTCCTGGAATTAGATCCGAAGCCCAGTCACTAATTTGTGTCTCCTGGCTGGGGAGCCAAAGCTGTTTGATTTGCACCATCTCAGTGGGATTTCTCTGGAGCAGAGCGCTTTGCTGCTGTGAGGTGCCACAGCAGCTCCCTTGGGGTGGGTCTGCCAATGCCCCCAAGCCCTCTCCAAGGTCAAACGTGGAATTTTGGGGTCACCAAAGTGTCCGTCCTACTTCTGGATTTCTACCTCAGTAATGAGGGCTTAAAGAAATCTTGTGAGCAGTCACCTGATGGAGGATTAGCACAGTGAGATAACCAAGTGCATCACTGCTGCCTTCCAGTCTGCCTGATTATTTTGCTCCCTTCCTTTATCCCCCCGCAGCACGCATGACTTCAGGGGGGAAGCACTGCACTTCTCAAGGGTTTTTGCTTCTAAAAGACAATTTTGTGTTGTGCTTTTGCTTCTAAAAGATGATTCTGTGCTGTGTTTTTGTTGCTGTTAAAACCAGTTTAAAGAAAGTTTTAATTGGCAACCAATTCATTATTTCAGATGAACGGTTCGAATTAGATAAGAACCAAAAATTAGTCACTGAATATGTTTGCATGAAGCACAAAAACTGGAGAACTTCTGGGAGAATTCCCATTCATTAAGTGTCAGCAAGGGCTAATTACTGTGTGTGGAGGGGAGTAGGGATAAATTATGCATAGCCAGAGTGTCTCATGCAGATGCAATTTTATGTAACCATGTGCTCTAGGTAGAGGGTTGGAGTGTGTCTGCAGTTGGGGTTTTGCATTTCATGAGCCACTTTTAAATGAAGATCATGGAGCAGGTCTCAGTGAGGGCTGATGAGTGTGGGGTGTAGCTGCAGGAGTGTGGAATAGGCAGGAAATCTGGATTTCCCCTCAGTGCTCTGTCACCATCCTGCCCCAGGCTCAGGCTCCTGTGCCCTGGCTCTGGACTCCTCTGCAGTCTCTGTATTCCTGAGGAGCCATTTGGCAAAATACTCTGAAAATCAATTTCTTTCCAGCATCCTTTAACATTAAAACTTCCTTTCCTGCCCTAAAATCTGGGTGTAAAACATGATGAATCTGTTTCTCTACCAGACCTGTTTTAAATGCTGCTGTAGGAGCCAGAAGTGCTTTTTTTCCCATTTAAGGTGTTTTTAGGGGTAATCTGGCTGGAGCCTGGTTCATCTGTTCCTCTAGCTTTCTGTGTTCAGAGAATCCCTGGAGTGTGTCTGCAGTGAAGGACCATAAACCCCACCCAGTGCCACCCCTGCCAGGGCAGGGACACCTCCCACTGCCCCAGGCTGCTCCAGTCTGGCCTTGGGCACTTCAGGGATGAGCATTCCCCAACCTCTCTGGGCAAAATCCCACGAGTGCAGGAGGACAGAGCAAGGAGAGCTCTGAATCCATCCCTGAGTGCCAAGGCACAGATTCACAGTGGAGGTGCTGCTGTCCCCTGGGCTCGCTCCCGTCGCAGCCTCCTTGGGGTTTGGCTGCCTTTTAAAGGGATTTTCCTCCCGTGTTTCAGACTGAAGGTGGCACTGTAACATCTTGGATGGTGACAGAGATGGGGCACGGCTTCCCCGGGCTGTGTGTGGGACCAGCTGCTGTTTGGAGCCGATTTTAGGGGCTGGAGTAGGAAGCATCCTGTGCTCCGAGTCCCACTGTGGTGGCAGAACACACCTCAGGTGTTTCACCTGTGCTCTGACTCCCAACAAAATACCTTCAAAAACCTCCTGGGTTCCTGCCCCTTGGTCAATGAAAGAAAAAAAATCAGGAAAATACAATTTTAAAAATTGCCTGTGCCATTTAGTATTTGTGGGTTGTTCCAACACTACAGAACAGTAAAAAAAAAAAAAATTTAGGACACTTAAATTATATCCACTGTCATTTTGTGAGTTGCTTCCAATGCTGGTTGTACAGTGCTTCAAAGATATTTTAAACACTGTGGTATCAAAAGAATCCTGGACAATTTCATTTATGCAGTCAGTGAATATTCAGACGCCTTTAAGAGTGATCATCTTGAGTTTTGATGTTTTCTTGTCTAAAAATAATGTGTGTAGAAAGGCAATTTTGAGGATTCCCGCTGTAGTGGGTATGGCAGAGCTGGATCTGGCCTATAGCACTCACCCTGCACCCTTCACAGTCCTGACCCCACATTAAAAGAAATTGTAGCCTTGAAAATCAACGATTCCTTAGTGAATTTTATATTTCTTCACAGACAGAAGCTCATTAGGTTCAAACACATCATGAGGAAAGAAGTCAATAGGTACAGTTGGAAACAGAGTTGAGTTTAGGGCGCTGAAGATTGATTAAAAGATCAAAATTAAAAAAAAAACCCAGCAGTGCTCTGACCTGAGCAGCCTGAGCTGGTGGGAGGTGTCCCTGCCCATGGGCCTGCAATGAGATGAGCTTTGAGGTCCCTCCAACCCAAACCAGTCTGGGATTCTGTAAAATAAAATCTAAAAACTGTTCTGGCAGTGCTGTGTGACTCTCAGCTTCCAGCACTGTCACCCTCCCTCCCATAACCCTGACTTTGGGGCTCCTGGTGGCTCTGGCATCTGGACTGGCTTGGTTGAGTCCCTGGGCTTGTAGCTGCAGGTCCAGGCTGCTGATTGAGGCTGGAATTCCTCCCGCTGTAAACAGGGATAATATTCCCTTTCATCAGCCAGGGGAGCCTGTGCCTGCTGCCACAGATGATGTCAAACTCGGGCTATCTCAGGAATCTGTGCTGGGAGTCGCTGGAGATGCTCAGGGGATGGGGCTGGAGGAGGGGTGGGCTGGGGGAAGCTGAGCCCGTGCACAGCCCAGAGCTGCCCCTGCCCATCCCATCCCATCCCATCCCATCCCATCCCATCATCCCATCCCATCCCATCCCATCCCATCCCTGCTGCCCCTGCCCTGGCAGCCTCGTGGGTGCCAGGACGTGGCAAATGGATTTCAGCAGCCTGGCATGGAGCAGCTCCCCTGGCACTGCATCCCTGAGCCACCTCCTTAAAATCAACGGAGTGGCACAGACGGTGCTGCAGGCTGTGAGAAAACATCTCTGGGCAGCAGAGGGGATCTGGAGCTCCTGGTGGTGGTGCAGCTCTCCCGGCCACAGCAGGGATGTGCGCGGCTCCATCCCTGCAGAGGGACGGGGTTTGGGGCAGGGTTTATCGGGGAGGATGCCGAGGGTGCCTCCCGTGATTCCCAGAAACAAAGGCCCCGGTTCTGCGAGGCTCTGCAGTCAGCAGGGAGATCAGGTGATGTCTGAATAACACCCTGTGTGTGGGAGGTGGGGGGATCCACTTATCGCCTTGGCCAGACACTGCCATCCCCACCCGAATGACTCATGTGAACTCCGTGCAACTCCCTGCAGATTAGTTCATTTAAATGTCTTATCTTCCCATCCTGGCTTGAGAATTCCTCCTGGAGTTCTGTGCCTTTGCCTGCAGTTGCCGTGGCAGCCTGGGCAGCACAGCAGCCCTGCCAGCTCAGCTGTCACCGGGGCCTGGGCAGGGCTCTGCCACAGCCAGCTGTGTGCAGGCACTTGGAGTATCTAAAACCTCTCACTCTGCACGGAGAAAACCACACGGGCACCCGGGGCTTGTGTGCATTCCTGAGCTGTCTGCAGGCAGCTGCATGGGCTGTCACAGCACACACCAACATTTGCATGCCCAACTCCTGCACCCCCTGCTCTGCACCTTGAGCAGTGTGGGTACCAGCCACGGCTCTCGGGGCTTCTGCATCCAGATGTGCTCATTGAAAAGTAAAGGCTGCTCTGGAAAAGTTTTTAGCACAGAGCTTCCTAACTAACTCCTGCTGTTCCCTCATGTTTTTAATCCAAGCAGGATCTGTGTCATTAGCAACCTTTATTACAGAAATTAGGCAGAGGTGTCACGATTGCCCAAGCTCCCATGTCCAGATCGAGGGCACTGAGTTCCAAATCTGCATTGTGTTGTCATTGAAAAGGAACCATTTACAAATAGGAGTGATGGCACAGATATCCTTAAAGGAATTTGGAATAGAAATTGAGGCAACAGGTTTCCCTTTGTGCCTTAGTTAACCTCTGTGTACAAACCTGGGGATTTAAGTAAATTATTGGGCTTTTTCCTTGGTGTCCTGAGCCCTGTGCTGTAGTGGAGAGTGTTTCTGATTCCAGGTTTGAGTGACTGCTGCCAAGGCACAGCCTCCTGGGAAGCAAAGACCAAGTTCCATCAGTGTCAGGCTTTTAAATTGCAACCTTTCGGAAGTGCAAGTGTGATCTGGAGCCTTTCCCAGAGAGTTTTCCAGCAAGGACAGTCACTGTGCTCTGAAACCCAGCAGGAACCTGGGATTCCCCAGTGGGGATGGCCTTGAGGAGCGTCCCAGGCTCTCCATGAAATCCAGTTCAGCTGGAGATGGCCAAGACTGGCTTTGCACTGCAGCACCCACAGGAATAACGAGGGCAGCCCATGAGACTTCCAACCCAAAGCATTCCAAAACCCCTTAATGATTCCAGCACCCGTGAAAGACATATGTACGTGAAATTACAGCCTGAGAAAGTGTTGGAAACTGAGTTATGTTCATCTGTCATTTGTGCCTGGAAATCCTGTACTTCAGGCAGAGTGAAATAGGAGAGATTTGTCATATCAATATTGAGCAAACCAGCTGCAGACACAGGAGTGAGCAGCCCGTGCAAATGACTCGGTTACAGATGAGGAAATTGGGGTTTTGGGGCTACGTGATACTGGTGCAAGCTGGGAGAGGAGGAGGAGGAGGACCAAGGAGGTCAGGATGTGACCTGGAGCTGACAGTGCTTGGCGTGGTGGTGACTTCCCAACAAGCTGCATCTTGAGATAGCTGGCTGGAGTTAGCCAATATAATTACAGGGTTAAACAAGAAATCGTGGCGGAGGCTGGGATGAGCCCGGAGTGTTTGGCAGCAGGCCCTGGGCTGCTGGAAACACTGTGTCAGAGGCACGGGCTGAGCTTTGTGCTCACTGTGGGGAGGAACTTGTTCCACCCTTGGTGCAAACCAGGAGCTGTGCTGTGAGAAAGGAATGGTCCCTCTCATGTGCCCAGCTCTGGCACAGGGTGCCCAGAGCAGCTGTGGCTGCCCCATCTCTGGAAGCTCCCAAGGGCAGCTTGGACAGGGCTTGGAGCACCCTGGGACAGGGAAGGTGTCCCTGCCCAAGGCACTGGATGAGCTTTAAGATCCCTTCCATCCCAACCCATTCTGGGATTCTCTGGAGTGTCTGAGCTGGCTGCCCCATGGTGGGCTGCAGGAACCCCTCCTGCTGCTGGCAGTGACCCCACACGGCCCTGGTTTGGCCTGATGAACCACCTGGTATCCATGCTGGGAATCTCGGGTTGGCATCCCAGCTGACCAGGCAAAGGTTTCCCTTGGGCTGAGTGTGTGTATGAGAAAAACCTGGGTGGATGAAAGCAGAAGGAAGGGCTTCGGGCCAGCTCTGGGGAATGGGATGTTTGCATAACGTGCTGGGTTTGGGTGGATCCCAAACAGCTGCCAGGGTGGGTGCCGTGTCCTGCTCCTGGAGCAGCGCCAGCGCCCTGGGAGAGGGGGAAGGTTCCTGCCTGGAAACCATGGGGTGACGCACTGGGAACACAAACCACGGGGACCAGAAAGCCCCGTGGGGCCGAGTGTGCCCAGGAGGTGGCCCGGGGCTGGGGCGAGGCGGGCCCTGAGTCATCGGCGTGACCTCGGACAGAGCTTGTGCAAGAGGACGTGGGTGACAGCAGCCACTGCCACCAGCTGTGCTCCGCTGGGTGATGGCCTGTCCTGCCCAGCTGTGGAGGAGTAGCGTGCCCTACTTCAGTGGGGAGCCAAACAGCCCGGGGAGGATGGTGTGGGGAGCTGGCCCTGTCCTTTTGGCAGGCAGGACGTGGCTTTAGGAATCCCATCCCCGCAGTCCTTGGGGCTGGGCTGGGCTCCTGTGAGTCACCCACAGCAGAGCTGTGTAGGGCCGTGGTCATCCCCACCTTTGGGAAAGTGCTCCAGGTTCCCTGCTCTGTGCCAGCCCAAGTGCCACTTGGGTATTTAACAGAGAAAAGGAGGTTATTGCACCCTAAACCTGTGTCATCAGCCTCCTGTGGGACAACACAGGGTATGTGAGGAGTTGAGAATGTCCTGAGCGTGGACGGGGGACACCATCAAGTGCTGGTTTTTATAGAGGGGAGAAGTGCAGCTCGGTGTGGCAGAAGTGATGGTGAGCCCTTTGCCGCAGAGAGAGAACCTGATGTGGGGATTTTTCCAGGAAGCTCAAGAAAGGCCCAAGAGGAGTCCCATCTCACCACAGACAAACAGATGAATTTTCAGAGTGCTTCACAGAGCTCTTTTGTAGCTGTGTGGGTCTGGTTTTTAACTCCCCATGACAGAAACTGAAATTTGCTGCTGCCACCTTTCCCTGCTTGCGTTCACAAAACTGGACGTGGCACTCGGTGCTCTGGGCTGGGTGACAACGTGGGGATGGGGCACAGCTTGGACTTGGCCATCTTGGGGGTTTCTTCCAAGCAAAATAATTCTGTGATTCTGTACGTGATGCTGCTGGGCAGCCCTTGGGTGGCAGCTGTAGGGATTTATTTTCGGGAGGGCTGAATTCACCCTTCAGCACCCTGTAGCTCTCAGGCACACATGGAGACCCTGGAGGGGAGTGGAGAGTCCCTGGGGTGAGGAGAGCCCCACTCCCTGCCGTGAGCCACCATCCCTTGCCCAGGAGGAGCAGAGCCGATGCCTCTCCTGGCACAGCTGGTGCTGAGGTCACCTCGAAGCCTTTCTCAGAACCAACTCTTGGGCAGAAGCCGGGAGGAGCCGGCGCTTCTCAGAATGAATCGCGCTTCCTCCCCTCGCGTTCCAGGCGGGGATGGTCAGCACCGTCACCCCCGAGAGTCGCTGGGACTTGCCTTTCAACGGGGACTTTTCCCACTTTACCTAGAAAAGAGCTGCAACCCGAAACCCAACCCCTGCGGTCAGCCCGCTTCCGTCAGCGGCTGCGCCCCGGCTGCTGCAGCACGGGAGGGGCTGTGCCCCTGCTGGGAATGGGGGCTGAGGACACCCCGGGAACAGGGAATGGGAGCTGAGGGCACTCCATGATCCTGGGAATGGGAGCTGAGGGCACCCCGGGATCCTGCTGGGAATGGGGGCTGAGGGCACCTCGGGATCCTAGGAATGGGAGCTGAGGACACCCCGGGAACAGGGAA
>VZTB01016242.1:7336-20147 GCA_013397245.1 Thryothorus ludovicianus | reverse complement strand
CCTGCTGGGAATGGGGGCTGAGGACACCCCGGGAACAGGGAATGGGAGCTGAGGGCACCACGGGAACAGGGAATGGGAGCTGAGGGCACCCCGGGAACAGAGAATGGGAGCTGAGTGCACTTCAGGTTCCTGGGAAGAGGATCTGAGTGTACCCCAGGTTCCTGGGAACAGGAGCTGAATGCAACCCAGGATCCCAGGAAAGGGAAGCTGAGTGCCCCCCGGGATCCCAGGAAAGGGAAGCTGAGTGCCCCCCAGGATCCCAGGAAGGGGAAGCTGAGTGCCCCCCAGGATCCCAGGAAGGGGATGCTGAGTGCCCCCCAGGATCCCAGGAAGGGGAAGCTGAGTGCCCCCCGGGATCCCAGGGCAGAGGGTGCAAAGGGCATCGGTGTGTGGGTGCCAGCAGCTGCACAGGAGCACGGGCAGCCTCCCCTCTCCAGGCTCACTCAGTGCCTCCAAAACTTCCCCAAAGCCCCAAGAGGAACATGAGGCCGGATCTTTAAAGGCAGCCCAGGGCTGAGCTGAAGTTCAGCAGAAACTGGACCATGGAGATATAAATCTTTTATTGACCCCTGAGTGGCAGTGCTGGGAGCCAGGCTGGCCCAGCAGGATCACCATCCCCTGACCTTTCAGCATTCCTGCTCTGTTCCGTTGGTGCTGGCTCTGCTTAAATATTTATTTATTTGAAAGGAAACACCCCCACGCTCCCAGCAGGGACAGGGACGGGCTGTGTGTCAGCAGCCTGGTCACATCCAGCTCCTCCTGTGGGGCTGGGGGAGGCTGAAGAGCAGGCTCAAGGTTTCCAGTGGCATCCAGGGTGTGCAGAAGGCAGAGCTGTGTCCTGTGCTGGCAGCTTCCCTCTGTCCTCTCTGCAGAGTCCCAGCACCAGCCTGGGCTGGGGAGCGTTACCTGGTGCCTGCATTACTGCATCCATGGGGATTTATCTGCTCCTCTCTCCCTCTTTCCCAGCCTGTTTGGGTGGGCACCCCCTTGTTTCTTGCCAGGTGGCTCCTGGGCATGTCCAGGTAAATTCTGGGTTTGGGTGGTGCTGACCCGTGACTGGGATCAGTGCAGCCTGGTCAGGGTGGGCACTGGGATGTTCAGGTCCTTCCCTGAGGTGCCCCTGCACAGGGAATTTCCTGTTAACCCTTTCCCAGGGGAGTCAGCATCAGCAGGGCATTGCTGGTTCCAGCTGCACTGTGAGCCCTGTCCCCAGCTCAGACACACCCCAGAGGGCTCTGTCCCCTTGTCCTCAGCCTTCCCTTCCTCAGCCCGTGGAGTTCACGTGAAGCGTGGTTTGGTTTTAATCTTTCAATTCTGGCATGAGAGCTAGAGGTGCTTTGTTGGTTTTTTTTCAAATCAAAGCCAGGATTTACTGCCTTTGAGGGCTGGGGCTTTCAGAAACCCAGTGAGTGTGGATCTCTGAGGAGGCTGCAGAAGCTGTGGGTGCTGTTTAATTTCACCTTCCGGGCCTGGAACGATCAAGTCACAGCCTCTGCAGCAGCTGCAGCGTTGGCTTAAATTGCAGAGTAATGTTGGAAAGTGCTTGGGGTATTTGTTATGAAACACTGCAGGTAGGGAAAGTTGGTGCTTCCCTCATCCCTTTCATCCCTCTCAAGGATGGGGCCTGGGAACGCTGTGGGGATGCCTTAGAAACATTTTTGGAAACAAGGAAAGTATTCCTGGAGCAGGAAAGGGGCAGGCAGGAGCTTCAGGGCTCCTGTGTCTGCCTAGAAACCTTGGGACATGGGCCTGAGGGTTCAGGCAAACCGACAGATATAAATTGCATTTTAGTCTAATTTTCCTCATCCTCTGTCCTTGCTCCTTCCCTGGAGGAGCAGGGGGAGGTGCAGTTGGTGTCGTTGGCTTTCCCTGGGTGGGAGATTCTGGAGCACAAATGTTGAGCTGCCCCCTCCTCCCTAATGAGGCTTTTACTACAGCTGGAAGAACACAGTGCAGTGTTGCCTGTTCCTACTATTAAACCCTAATTGTGGGACTGGCTTTTCCTAAAGTCCAAAATATTTTGGCACTTGTCTTGGTAAAGGCATATTTTTTTTGTACATAGATTTTATTTTTTTCCCCCCTTTTATTAGCAGAAACCATCTGCCCTGTAAACAGAGATCAGGAGCAAGCCGCCTTCCTGGCAGTTCTGCATCACGTGGGAATGCCGTGGTGCCTGCATGGGAAAGGGCCTGCTTTCTGCCTTCTCATCCTGGCAAAAGGAAACTCCAGGCACAGCAGAAGCAGCTAATTTAAGCTGATGAGTCTTGGCATCGCCTCTGAATTGCAGAGAGGATGTGACTGGAGCTCTCTGTAGAGGTGCACAGCCCTGACTGAGCGGGATGGATGCTCCTGGGAATGAGGGGGAGCGCCGAGGGGAAGCGGCTTGGAGCTGGAGATTTAGGCAGGGAATGACAAAAAGCCAGGAGTCTGCAGTGCTGCAGAAACAAGCTGAGAGCCCAGAGAAGAGCGTGGCCAGCACAGTGGGGTGAGCTTTGGTCGCTGTTAATCAGCAGTGTTGATTGATTTGTGATGAGCAGCATCCCCCGGTGTTGGTGCAGTCGCCCATCACCGTGCCTGGTGTGTTTAAACCTCCCCAGCTGTGTCACCTGTGCGAGCACACACACCCTTATCTCAGCCAGCCCGAGTTCAGCTTCCATTTCAGAGCAGATCTCCAGCGTGGGAGGAGAACCAGACTGGATGGGAAACCAGTTTGATGTTGAACTGTAAGGTGTCAGGACGTGGGGTGCACCCCTCCTCCTCTTTTGTGGCTTTCTGTTCCGCTCCTGCCTTTATTTTTAACATCTCTGGCGTGTTCACGGGTGCCTGCGTGGCTCTGCACAGGCTCCTCAGACTGAGTGTGTCCAGTGACATTCCTGACTGCAGCTTAAACATGGAGCATCCAAGAATTTGTATGGCTGAAGGAAAACTCTACAGGCAGTGCATTGTAATGTACCCATCCCTCATAGCCTGAACCAGACAGTCAAAATATGATTTTCATTAAAAAGGAAGTATTTCAGCTATGGAAGAATTTCCAGGTAGAACTTGGTTTCTTTTATCAGAGGGCACAGCCAAGCTTTGCTTGACCAAAAAAGCAGAAAATCTTCCTCAAACACAGATTAAAAGATTGCAAGATGGCAGCACATTTCTAGCACTGGGAAATGCTTGTCCAGAAGTGCCATCTGGGCTGGTTTAATGTCCAGTGTCAGTGCATTTATCCTGAGGTGTATGTGAGGCAGCAGGGGCTGGGGTAGTGAGTAGCTGGAGAGGAAACTCCAGCACTGAGCAGCCCCAATTCCCAGCAGCGCCCCAGTGCCTCGGGCTGGCACTTTGCAAACTTTCCAGTGAGATGCAAATGCAGATAAGTGCAGATAATACAGAGCTACTGCATCCGAGGAATGTCCCGTGGCTTTAGAGCTCTGTCTGTGCTGTGCTTGAGGGGCAGCTTTTCATGTGGCAAACGCTAATGGTGCCCTGGTGTGTGATCCTCAGGAGAGAAACCTGGACTGGTTCCCCCGCATGAGGGCCATGTCACTGGTCAGCAGCGACTCGGAGGGAGAGCAGAATGAGCTGAGGAACCTGCAGGAGAAGTTGGAGTCCACCATGAAGCTCGTGACCAACCTCTCTGGGCAGCTCTCCGAGCTCAAAGATCAGGTAAGGGGCAGCACACAGCTCCTGCCAGCTGGGGCTCTGCAGCTCCACGGCTTCTCCAAACCCCAGGGGAGCTTTCCCAGAGCAGCTCATGCTTAGGAAAGAAGTGAGCAAACCCTCCTGAGCCCTGAGCTCCAGCCTGCTGCTGACCCACCTGGCGAGTTCCAAAGTGGCCGCATCAGAAAGGGCCAACTTGTGTTAAAAAAATCACCAGAGTTAACTTAAATCAGTCCTTGCTGGTGCAGGGAGCTGTGTGTGTTGTTGTTGTTGTTGTTTGGGGTTTTAACCCGAAGAGCTGAGCACGGTGCTGTCAGCCAGAGGGTGTGACACTGCCACACAAGCTGTGTCACTGTGTGGACCTCAAAACCCACCGAGAAACTGGAGAAGCACTCGAGTGGTTACTGGTGGTGCTGGTTTACTGGTGGCAGCTGTGCTGTGGCTGTGCTGCTGTGCAGATGGGATTTGGCACCCTCAGCCTGCAGCACACACATCCCCAGGAGAGGCTCACCCTGCACAGAGCCCCTGAGCGCTGCACAGACCTCGTGGTGCTTTTCTGGTGCAGGAGCTTCTCTGCAGCAAGAGCTGCTTGGCTTCTGCCTGGCTGGGCTCGAGGGCATCCAGGGGGTGGTGCCCAGCCCCAGCGATGGCTCTGGCACAGACAGAGGCTGCAGGGCTTTAGCCAGGGTTGTCCATGGGGATTCCAGCCTGACTGGAGGGAACAGGGAAAGCAGTGCTGCCTGTGCTGGCAGGAGCTGTTTGTGGTGCCTGCTTATCTCTGTGCATTAATAACCTGAGCCAGATGGTTCAATTAGTGAATTTATGTAGGTATTGGCGCTGGGTGAGATTAATTGCTGACTTGCACCCAGGTGGTGGATGGAGCTGCCTGGGGCAGGAGTGGCCCAGCAGCTCTGGGTCAGCTCCTCTCCCAGCAGCAGTGCCATCCCTGCTGGGCTGGCTGGGTGTCCCCATGGTGTCCCCATGGAGCACTGTCTGTCAGGGGGCCCTGGCAGCCAGCACTGCCTGACATCCGGCTCCTGCCTTCCTGTCACGCTCTGCCCTTGGACTGGAGGTGGGCCCTGTCCCCAGCACCCTGTGGATTCCTGTGGGGGACTGGGAGCTCACAGCCTCGCTGCCCCGGGCTGTAATTAGTGCCCAGGCACGGTGCCACAGAGCCCCTTGCTCCAGTTGGTCTGAGGATGGAGGGCAGAGGCAGTTGCTCTTTTGTCTGGGCTTTAATTCTTGCCGGGCAGTGGTTTGGCTGTTTTGCCTGGAAACAATTATCCTGCCCCATGTGTCTCGTGTCTCTCTGCTGAAGGCTCTGACTCCAAGTGCTCTGCAGGCACAGGAGCCTTCCCTCACAACACATTTCTGTCTGAAGCTCGCAGCCCTCTTGGCTGACCAAGCACTGAAACCTCTCCTTGCTCTTTGTGAAAATAAGAATGAAGGGTTTAGCTTTTAGAGAGCTATTTGACTGTAAAAGCAGGAGAGGAAAGCAGCTTCATTAATGTGGTGATAGCTTTTAGGAATTCCCCTAAGTACCATTATTGAGAGCCCTGCTGAAGATGCAGGATGCTCCAATTATGTGACAAAACCAGTATATCCCTCCTCCTGATCAGGAACTGTCTCCAGGAAAGGAACTAACTCAGGGAATTTTTATTTGTATTTATTTTCTTGTAATTAAATAAAGGGAAAACCTCTCATTCATTTGCTCTTCAAGCTCGTTAGCTTTCTGGAGACTCTAATTATTAGAAGCTGAGTTCCAGCCCGCCTGCTTCCCCAAAGTGCACCAAGAGCCATTAAAATCCTGATCACTTTAATTCTGTGCGAAAAGATTACACCATAATTGTGTGCAGCAGCAGGGGATTAGATGTAATCACCCAGAAATCCTTCCCAGCGCCTCCCCCGGTGTCACTGAGAGTGAGCACTGCTCCTGGGGCCAGGCCCTGCCTGGGGACAGCCCCCTGAGCTCCAGGTGTGACTGGGGGACACGGAGCTGCCAGCAGCCCCAGGGACAGCTGCCAGCAGCTCCAGGGACAGCTGCTGTGTCCAGTGGGGACCCTGCCCCTTGCTCACCTTTGGAGCCAGCAGCCTCTGGCAGCCCCAGGTGCTGTCGGGGAGCCCAGCCTGGCTCAGCTGAACCCCCTGGCCAGGGTTTGGGTCCTGTCAGCACAATTCCAGGGCCTGGCAGCTCCCTGGGGATTCGCTGTGCGTGGCTTTTATGGTCTGTTAGCCCAGGTGTGCTGTCACTGGAAAGCTTTTGCAGGAGATTCACTCTCCAGTAAATGTGGTGGCAGTAAGATGCTCCCTCCTGCAGCCCTGTGCCCTCCACACAAGCATTAAGCATCGTGCAGGATTAACAATGTTCTGCATCGACACTAAAATTGCATTTCTCCCTCTTATTTATGGTTGGTTGCTTTATTCTTCCCTTTTTTAAAAGCCACTTCTTCTACAAACACCTGCACCAGGGTGTACCATCCCTTTTCTACACAGCCTGAGAAATGTCTCCTACAGTCCCTTCTCTGTATTCCTCTTTCTTTCCATTTTTACTCCATGCATCCTCTGAATCAGTTTATTGGCCGTGTCAAACTGTGACTCTTGGTTTGCTCAGTGAACATAATTAATGTAAAGGGGCATTTTTAAGCCAAGTCCTTGTGGCCCCTCTGCATTTCTGCTTGTGGGTTATTTTAGAGGCAGTTAAACATTCAGGTTGAGCAGGGAGTGGGTTGTCTGTGTGTTCAGAGAGCTCTGGGAAGACCCTTCTCCTCCTGCTCCCATTCCCTGTGAAGCATTAGAGCTTTTTGTGGAAGAATTCCAGCAGTTGTGCAGAGGAGCAGGAGCTGTGCCCTGCCCTCGGGAGGCTGTGGTCAGCCCTGGGGAAAGGGAAAACAGCAGCTCTGCCTCCCCTTGGGGCAGGCAGTGAGCAAGGAGCTGGGCTGAGGTCCAGGTGAATTGTGGTTTAAGGAGGAATGATGGTGTTTCAGCCCTTTTCCTGGTGGTTAAAGGAGTGCCACGGGGTGAGCTGTGGGGTGTGCAGCACGTCCGGCCCGTGGGGTGTGGAGGAGCCTTGTGGAGGCTGTCCAGCACTGCCCATTTGGAGCAATCCCATTCCCCACAGAGCTCCAGACCCCAGGTCAGCCACTGGGCAGCCACCAGGATCCCCTGCACCAGCTGGGGAGCCCCAGCAGTGCTCAAACTGGGGTTTTAAACAGATGCACCCAAGTGGTGACCATGGCAGTGGGGCTGGGCTGACTGTTGGATTTCATCTTCTCCAACTTTAACAATTCTGTGATCCCAAGTGTGTTATAAATGAACTAAACACAAACACACCACCTCCCTTCTCCTGGAGCTGCTGCCACAAGCAGTGACATTGGCTGGATTTGCCCCTGAACAGCACAAGCCAGAGAGGCTGAATGGTGGCTGGAGCTGGAAGGAGCAGCAGGAGCAGGATGGGAGTGTGGATCCCATGCTGTGGTGTGCTGAGCCCTGAGGGTGTGGGGGCTTTGGGGGAGCCCAGGATCGTGCAGGGATGAGGGGCTGTCCTGGCATTCCCTGTGAGCCATTCCGTGTGTCAGCTCCTCTGCAGTCACGACACGGCAGGAGCCGTGGGATCCAGCTGTGGGATCCAGCTGTTCGCTCCCGAGACCCTGCCCAGCCAGAGCCATCCCTTATGTGGCTTATGTAACTTGTCAGAAACCTCCCAAAGTTTTAAGAACCCGGAGTGGAGCCCTTGGATGACGGCCATTTGTCAATATCAGTAATAACAAACAGTGTGATCCCTTTCCCACAGTTCACCGACGAGGAGAACGTTGTTTAATTCCTGGGAAGCAGATGGGGAATGCTGCAGTTCGGGGCGTGTGGCAGCGAGGGGGTTAAGTCCTGCCTTGGCAGGTGGCGAGGGCTGCTGGCTCGCTCCGGCTGAGAGCGGGGAGTGCTCCGTGTTTTCCAGCAAAGCCAAGGGTATTCCCAGCCTGACTGCAGGGCTCGCCCCTTTTTCCGCCCCCTCCGTCTCGTCTGCTGGACGGGTGACAGAGAATTCCTGACAGGGGAGGTTTCCTCGGGCTGCTCCCCGCACCGATCCCGCTGCTCCCCCGAGCTGTCCCTGGCACAGGGCACGCAGACGGGCACACAGACGGGCACACAGGCGGACACACAGGCGGACACACAGGCGGACACACAGGCGGACACACAGGCGGACACACAGGCGGACACACAGGCGGACACACAGACGGACACACAGGCGGGCACTGGCCGTGCCGAGGGCGGGGGCTGCGCTCCCCCTGCCCCGGGAGCGGCTGCAGCAGTGCTCGGGAGCGAACGCCAAGCACAGCAGGCCCTTGGGCGAGCTGACGCACAGGAAGCGCCGGGGCCTAATGAGCAAACTTGTTAATTTTCCAGATGACGGAGCAGAGGAAGCAGAAGCAGCGCATCGGCCTCCTCGGACACCCCCCGCCCATGAATGTGAACCTGCAGCAGCAGGCAGCCTGAGCTGGGGGGGCACGGCCCCTCCGGGACACCCCCAGCCCGGAGGCTGCTCCCCGAACCTCCTGTGCATCCTGTAAATACCCTGGTTTTATACTTAGATGTATATGACTGCTACTCGATCAAGTTTGGGGGCGTGTGCATTGTGGTTAGAACTGTTGGCACGGGACGGAGGTTAAACTTTGTGCCAAAACTATCAAAATTGCCTTTTCCTTGGAAGGACTAAAGAGAGCACCTGAATTGCACTTGAAAAGATTATTTGACTATGTGACATGTATTTTGTATTTAAAAAGAAAAAAAAAGAATAGAATAGCTAGTATTTATGTTTTTATACAATTGTGCAATATGAATTATGCAATCACAATATATTTGGAACTCCTGAATGTCCTAAAGGGAGTGCACATCTTTGAATCTGGTGTGTTAGTACAATGTAATAAATGGTATAAAATTACAGGTGTAAATGAGGCTGCTGCAAAATTGTGTAACTGGTGATTTTTTCATACCCTCGGACATTTTTGTACCATGTGTGTAAATATCTTGCAATGCCATATTTGTTGCCTCTTCCTCCCAGGGATGACACTGGGGCTCCGTGAGCTGTTCAATTGGTATCGATTAAAGCAGAACATTATTTTGAAGCTTCCGAGTGAGGAAAGCAGGAGGTATTTTTCAAGAGATTTCTTTAGAGTACTGAGGCTAGAAGAGCTCAGACACCGGGTTTTTTAAACGCTAAGATTTCTTAAAGGGAACTTTTTATGCAAAATGAAGTTTGGAATGAGGATGCCCTGCTGGCGAGTCGGTGCAGTCTCCCAGGACCGAGCTGAGGCTGTCCAGGCTTTGCATTCTCAGTGTGTAGGATCCTCTCCTTCTATTTTTTCATTAGAGACCTACGTGCCTGCTAAAGCTTTAGCAAACAGGCGCTGCACCGACTGAAACGTGTCCTGTAGCTGAGCACTGATGTGTGTAATGCTTGTGTGAGAGCCACTGGTTTGAGGCTGCTCTGTCCCACCCCTTCCTCTCCCTGTCCCCTTTCATTTGGTCACCTTCTTTGGTTTCTGATTCTCCAGAGTGTGAAAGGAAACTTGTCAGGTTGTTGTTTGGTTGTTTTTTTTTTTTTCTCCTCCAAACCGCTGCATAGTTTTATACATGGACCTCATTTTACAGAAGCTGACTTCTCTGCAATACTGTCTACAAAAGAAAAAAAAAAAGAAAAAAAAGCTACAGACAGAGCTATGAAAATTTGTAAATGCATAAATATAGGTATTTAAATAAATGATGCAAAATACTCTACAGTCAGAGGCTGCTGGTGGTTTGTGTCCCCTCCAAGGTGGTGTGGGGCAGTTCTGTCACACCCACGTGTCCTGGGATGTGGTGTCAGAGAGTAAGGCAGGTAAGGATGGGGCTTTTCTCAGTGCCCAGAGGGCCAGAGGTTAATTCTTTTAAAACCAGAGTTTGTCCCTCCGCCGGCAGTGAGGGGCACTGGCACCCAAGGAGCTTCACCTGCGGTCACTCCGGGCTGGGATAACGTCACACTCTCCCCACTGATAGTTTAGGTTTATGGCTATCATTGGAGCATGTGAGAGTTAAAAACCCCTCCAGCTCCGAGTATCGTGTGCACAGGAGCGTTGCTGATTATGTGTATTTGATTAAGATGTAGCAGGAACTACCAGGTACAATTAATCATCTTTAATCTGGTACATGCACACAACTGTCTGAGGTGGGTGCGTGGCCCTGGCTCAGGTCACCAGGGAAGCTCAGCGGGAGGGAGGAGGGCAGCCTGACCAGCAGTCTCCCAGCCAGATTTATCGGTGAGATTGTGACTCCTTAATCACATGTATTTCCATATATATCTCCTGGCAAATCTGTCTTCCCCTCTGCGGCAAGGTGTGTGCAGAGGGAGCTGCGGTGGAGGAGGAGCAGGATTTCGTTTTTCCCTGAGCAGCAGACACGTACCTGACTCACTCCTTCCCCTCCTGCCATCCAGGGATAAGCAGACACACAAATTTGCCAGGCTTCTGGAGCCTCTGCCAGTCAGGTGAGAGGCACGGTGGAGAGGGCACCCCTGAGGATGTGCGCTGTTGCTTCATCTTTACCTTAAAAAGGCAGAAGCGCGGAGTGAGCGCCTGAGCCCGGGCACAGCCCTGCCCTGGCTCCGTGTGAAGGAGGGGGGAGCCCGGGCTGCTGCTGCGGCTGTGCCTCCCCAGGAGCTGCGGGGAGATGCAAAAAGGGAGGTTCTGTCCCTCGGGTGCAGCTGCAGCAGGAGCAGAGCACAGCCGCCCCCCCGGCAGTGGGGATGCAGTCGTGCAGGGCAGGTGGGTGGTTCCAGAGGTGGCAGCGATGGCTCAGGGGGTCACACTGTGTCCCCAGCCTGAGCAGAGGCTGTGTCAGCTGGTCAGCAGAGGAGGGTGACTGTTCCTCCCCTCAGCCCACGGACAGCTCGTTCATATCTGCAGATTCATTTCTGCAGTGACATCTCATGCGTGACCATCACATTTTTCCTTTTTTCTTCTTTCACTCTTAGGTTTTCTAAGGTGTTTTTTTTTTTAGTTTTTCATTCTGGCTGAACTTCTCTGCCCATGATGGCTGTGCCAGCAGAGGCGGGGAATGGTGAAAACCCTGCTGGGGCTGGGGGTGGTTCTGTCCCTGCAGCTTCCGAGGTCAAGTCTGTGTTAGGACTTCCCCATTCTGGAGTGAGCTCTGGTGCCCCATGGCAACTTCCGGATCTCAGAGAAAAGCTGCGTGAGGGATCTGTTTAATTTCCCCATTTGGGGTACCCTTTTCCACAAAAGCTGAGTATCTCTGACATCACAGAAAGCTTTTTTCACAATCGTTGGACTCTCAAGTGAAAAAAACCCTCCAAAACCTGAGAGAGGCATCTGTAATGTAAGTTTAGGTCCTGCACAGGAGGGAGCTTTTTGGCTCTAAAAACACATCGCTGACATCCAGTAAAATTAATGATTGGGTGACAGACAGATGGCTGTTGGTTTAAGGATTAGATTGAAACCAGGGAGGTTCCACCTGCCCTGCACACGCCTGGGTTTTCCTTTGGCATCAGGTTTCATTAAGCAGGACTGCTGCTGGATGTTGAAGTTTGGGACCACGATTACTTTGTCTCTTAAATAAGAACTTCCATTTGGAGGTTGAAATCAAAAGTGACCTTCTGAAGAGGAAGGAACAAACCGAATCTACCAATTTTGCTAATAATGGAAAGTCCTAGAGGGGAAGGATCTCCGTGCATTCCTCAATTTGCATGACTGGCTGAGTGTGTGGAGGAGCCTTTTCTCCGCTAATGAAGCAGGTGACATGCTAATCAAGGCAATGCAAATAACTGCTCTGAAAGCACGGCCGCGGCCCCAGCACCGCCACAATGGCAAAATTCAAGCCTCATCCTCAATTTCGCAGCAAATTGGCGGAGGGCAGGACAAAGGAGCCGGGATTGCAGCCTCGGCGCTCGCGGCGGGGCCCCGCGCTGGGGCGCGAGTGATGGAGACCTCGTTACATAATGGGGGCTTGATTGATATCGGGCAAGCCACAATACAGCTCCATGGCAATCCCCCTCGTCTGCCCCGATGGGAAACGCTCCTCCACACGCGCCTAATGGGGGTTTTAAATTGCCCATTGTATTTCTGAACAAGAGAAACTTATTTGGAGTACCTTGCCGTTTCCAACGTAAGCAGCTGAAGACGCTGCCATGTGTGTTCCCTGCGCTCTGCAGCCCCACTGGCTGCAATTCCAGGCACACGTCTGATCCCAGAATGGGTCAGGTGGGAAGGGATCAGCTGGTCCAACGTCCCTGCTCCATCCCAGAGCACGGGGCAGGAGGGCACAGGAGGTCCCGGGGGACGCCTGCGGAGCCACCCCGTGCCAGAGCAGCCAAAGCCAGTTCCACAAGAGCCGTCCCCAGCAGGGGACACAGAGGGGCTGTGCTGACAGACTGGGGTGGCTCCCAGTTTCCATGGGAGACTCCCTGGCTGTGGGCCAGCGTGCCCAGGTTCTCCCACGCCGCGCTGGAAGTTCCGTGCTGAGCTGTGAATTTCCTGGCCCCGGCAGAGCGTAACCTTTACACTCAGCACGGCGTTTGCTTCCACAAACACACGGGCCAGGCCTCGAGCTCGCTCAGGGCGAGCTGTGGATATTCGGAGTAAAATCAGGACAAATATTCCTTCTAAGTGAAACTGGCATTGTCACTGCGACAGAAGGAGTAACTTCTGGAGGGATGCTGTACTTCTCATCCAGTTTTTTATTTACTACCTTTCCAACCTTCTTTCAGACTAAACATGTTAATGAGCTGAATGTCAAAGCCACCCACGAGTAAACTGAGCTGTCCCATCCAGTAGGCTGATGTTGGTTTGTTTTTAGTAACTAGCAAGGATGCTGGAAAACCCCTATAAAGATTTCATTTTTAACAAAAAGTACCAAAAACTCCACCAGTTTTGCATCACAAAGTTGTGGTTCAAGTCAAGATTTGAGTCAAGCAGCATGTCTGTGGTTTTTGTGGGTGGATGCATCTCGGAATGACTATCAATCTGTCAGAGGGAGATCTGCATGTCATCTCTGCATATGACAAGCAGAATCTGCAGTGACAAATATCTTTCCAGTACTCGCTGCGCTGAGCCTCGTACCCCTCCTGCCATCCAGAATCGCCAAATCTTGTCAGCACATAGCTTGGACCAGCTTTTTTTTTTTT
>VZTB01016238.1:11053-54966 GCA_013397245.1 Thryothorus ludovicianus | reverse complement strand
CAGGAGGGTACAGCCAGGTGGGGTCTGTCCCTTCTCCTTGGGAACAATCAAAAGGAAAAGAAGAAACAGCCTTAGGTTGTACCAGGGGAGATTTATATTGGATATCAGCAAAAATTTCTTCACTGAACTGGTTGTCAAGCCCTGGCACAGCTGCCCAAGGAGGTTGCAGACTCCCTACTGTCCCTGAAGGGATTTAAAAGACTGTGTGGCACCTGGGGACAGGGGTCAGGGGTGGCCTTGCCACTGCAGGCCTACTGGTTGCCTTCAATGATCTTAAAGGTTTTTTCCAACCGTAATGATTCTATGAAAATTAAAAATAATTGCTGCATCTGGAGACAGCTAAAATACACATTAAACAGGAAGTGTGTGGAAAAGCCAGTAAATGAGACAGAATTCAGCCCATGAGTCGGAGACTTGTAGGAAGGTGTCATCTCTTGACAACTGTTTGCTGATGAAATTAGTACTTTCATAATTGATAGTTCANGTGGCACCTGGGGACAGGGGTCAGGGGTGGCCTTGCCACTGCAGGCCTACTGGTTGCCCTCAATGATCTTAAAGGTTTTTTCCAACCTTAATGATTCTATGAAAATTAAAAATAATTGCTGTATCTGGAGACAGCTAAAATACACATTAAACAGGAAGTGTGTGGAAAAGCCAGTAAATGAGACAGAATTCAGCCCATGAGTCGGAGACTTGTAGGAAGGTGTCATCTCTTGACAACTGTTTGCTGATGAAATTAGTACTTTCATAATAGATAGTTCAGGAACATTGTAATGAAATGTCAGATATTTTGCTCCTACCATTATGTACAAATGAGTAAAGTTATTTCTGATTGTAGATTTTTTTTTTATATTGTTCTGTCAAATTTGCAACTCTTTGTGATGACAACTTTGAAATCTTTTAGAGATTCATGTAGATGCCAGAACATATACTAAATGTTACTGAGCAGCCTGTCTCAATTATATTTTGGGGCAGAGAATTATTTCATATACATAAAGTTTTCCATTGATTGGGTTTGAATCTATTTTATTTTATACTCTTCAGCTCTTTCTGATTCTTGATTTTGGTTTTTAATATCTGGTATTCTTCCTGAAAATTTTGTAGCACAATTTGACATTGCACTGCGGAATTATGATTGAATTTTTAAATTTTTTAAAAAAAATTTTTATTTTTTCTGCATTTTACTTTGGCAGAAATGGGCAGAATAGAACGGCTGTGTGTCTGTATTTCCCAGATGTGTTTGCTTTCCTAATGAATATCTTTTCTGGCTGAACTGGAAAGTTTCAGGACAGACATCCTGTAGCTGTGCCATAGCCAGTTCTTTGGTTAGACTGGAAAAATCCAGGTCTGCTCTTGAGCCGCAGTGGGTCAACAGATCAGCTCTTGTGCTGCACAGCAAACCCAAACGAGCAGGAGACACAGATTATGGGATATGCAGGTGTGTGTGCATTTCTGCTTAGGTAACCCAGGATGGGAATATGTGAGTCTTAATGACACAGTAAAAATAAAAAAAAATAAAAATAAAAAAAATAGCTGGGGGCTTTAAAGGATTATTTTCTGCCAGGCCTGTCCTCAAAGCAGCTTTTATGAAGCACATGATTTATATGTCTGATTTCTGTGGTGTGTTTCTTCCAGAGAGAGAAGCTGAGGGTGGTGGAGACTCTGGGCGAGTGAATTACGGCGCTGTGGGAAGCAGGGGTGGCTCTGTGCTCCCCTGGAATCGCTGCAGCCTCCCGGGGGGTGATGCTTCCCCGTGCTCTGCTGTATCGATCCTCCTGGATCAATGGGGGAGTGCTGAGCACAAATCACGGCGGGGTTGGGTCCTCACACGGAGCAGAGGATGAGGAGAGGCAGAACGCGGAGAGCGGCTGCTCCTGCAGAGCCCATCCTGCCACAGACGGCCTCACAGGAGGCTGGAGTCACTTCTGCTGGTGCCAGCTCAGGTGCGAGGCAGCAGGACAGGTTGGAGCAATTAAAAACCTGCTGCAGCCCCTCCCAGGGCATTCGCTGAGAGCCAGGTGCAGCCAGAAATTGCTCGCGCTGATTTTGATGATGTTGGGCGGCATTTCAAAAGCTGGAGAAGCTGTTCTGGTGTGGATATTTTATTGAATAAAAGGGCTTCAGAATTAAAAAGTAGAATCCGTGCAAAACTCCAGGAGTAAAGTGGCAATAAGAAAAGTACTGGCACCTGTCCATGTGCTGCAGTCTTATTGGAATAAATGCAAATCGTCTTTGGGCTGAAAGTAGCACATGTGAAAGCTTTTAATTTTGTTAAAATGAATTACCCATCATTATCTTGTTGTTAATACATAGAAGTAGACTACTGAAAGACATTGAATAGTCACAGTAATTTACCATTAATCAAGGAAAAAAAGCCTCAAAAGACAGGTTAAAATTACATTACTGAGAAAACAGTTTGCATCTTACATGAGTAATTTGCTGTGTAAAATTCAAAACAGAAATAACAGCAGTGTGTGACTCTATTGATGCAGTTTGTCTGCAGGTGTCTCTTAGAGGAATAAGAGCCACACTGACACTTCACAAAAAAAATCTTTATAATTTTAGTGCACAATTTACTTTTGTTTTACATTTTCTCCTTTCTGTAACTATGGATTTCCTCATTTTGGTCCATACTTGCCTTGGAGGTGCTCACTGGGAGAGATTTGGTGTTGATCTTTAAAGTGTTTGTTGTTTATTGTTGTAATGTGTTTACTGAGATTGACCTTGAGGTTTGAGCTATAATTATTGCACAGAAGGGTGAAAATTTGCAAGGAACAGTGACTTTATTCTAATGAGCAAACTTCTGTAAATATTCTTACTCTGTTTATTCTCACTCTTGTGCTTTACCAGCAAACGAGACGAAGAGCATCCTTAGTAACTCCTACAGCTAAAATCACTGTCCTTGAAAAGGAAAATTATCAGATTTTCTGGTTTTAAACTTTCCCAAGGATGATGTGAAGATACCTTGTCTTCACCTGCCCCTTCCCATCTCTGTTACTGCAAATGGTGCTGGGTGCTCACCATAGGAGTAAATCCCTTGGAAGTGAATTAGTGAAGGCAGATGTGCTTCGGGTTTATCACGTTCCAAACAGGTTTTGAGTCAGGCTGTAAGTGAGAAAGGACTGCAAATTTAAACCCCTTGGTGATTCAGGCACTGCTGCAAGACTGTGAGTGCACACCGTGAAAGGGAAGGTGTTCCCAGAGCCCCTCAGCCCTGCAGAATGAACCATTTCCATCACTGAAATGGGAAGGTGTAGGCACCTAAATCATCCTGGTGCTCCTATGGGCACTGCTGTAAAGCTGCTGTAACTCCAGGGAGCCCCTTCTCATTTCTCTCAAACCTTTGTGTGGCTGTGAAACTTTGATCCCTGCATGCAACTGACAAGTGATAAGAGTTTCTGGAGTCCTGGACTATTTCTGTGTGGTTTATCTTGCCAAAAGAACAATTAATCTGCTCAGTCAGACAGATTTTGCAGGTAGGATTTGGTTATTGTAGCAAATTCGGTTTGGTTATTTCCCCCTTTCAGTTTCTCATTGTAGCATTTGCAAAACAAAAGCAGAAACATGTTTTTGAATCTGATAATGTGGAGAAATGCTTAATGAATTATAAATGAACGTCAGTGATGTATGAATGTGAATGCTAAACTGATGGAAGATTTGAAATATGCAACATGTTAGCATATAACTTCACTCAGTGTTCAATTTTTGAGTTTCACATTAGGAAGTCACAGTAGTACTTCAAAACCTTAATATTATCATTAAGATAAGTTATATTTTTACTCATTATCAGGATATGGGAGCTGTCATGTATCATGTCCTGATACAGGATTTTAAAGTCTGGCCTTCTGCTCTTTCATCTGTTTATAAGTTTATAATAAATTTTCTTTTTGATCTCAGGCTTATAAATATCCTTAGATTTTGCTGTTTACCTAAGGGTAGATCATTGAAAAAGTCACTGATGGCAACTCTTTGGAAAGTGTTTTATTTCTGGTACGTGCCATTGAATTAGGGACAGGAGATTCACCACACAGAGGCAAACAGGGTGACATCCTGAGCGTGGTTACCAAAAGCCTGGAAATGCAGAGCTCCCTGCCTGCTCACACTCCTTCTCTCACACAGCTTTGTGTGTTTTCTTTCCTGTCCATCAAAATGAGACATTCTGAAGCTTGAGGATTCTATTAATCAAGCTCATCCAAATTAGTTTCGTTGACTTGAAAGCTCTGTCAAGGCACATGAGTCCATGTGATCTTGCTGTTTTTAACCATGAACAGAGAATCTAGACTTAAATAAAACTTGCAACTCCAAATTCTGGCTAATCCTTCTCTTAGAGAACAGAACAGAAACCTGTTTCTCTTTGTAGTTGCTGGATAGTATGAGGTTTCACAGTCAGAAGAACAGAAACTTTTCGCTTATTTTCACTTTTCTTTTGCTTTCACCCTTCCAGTTGTATTTTTTTTTTTTTTCCTCCAGCTTGGCATATTTCACCTTATAAAAATAAACTTAGTTAGAATTTATGGGTTCCTTGTACCATAGCAGGGCCTGGGAGGCCTCAAAGGGGTGTAATTAATCCAAATGCTTGGAAACAGCATGCTCCCCAATCACAATAGAATTCAAGATAATCAATTTAATCTAATTTGTTTCAACTGTTTTGAAAGATAAAGTTGATTGTGAGAGCAGCTGGACCTTGAACTTCTGTTCTTTAGACATTTTTAAAGATTTATTGTGGAAAACAAAGGAATGAAAGTATAAAGCTGTTATGCAGTTTAGTGTTGGGGAAATACGCACATCAAGACTTAAACCATTCATTGCACTTTAAATTCAAAATGTTTTATTGGTGGGTGTTTATTTGTGTTGCTTCTGCAGTTGACCATTCTGAGCAAACACACAAAATCAAAACTATTCTTAATCACTTTATAATTATTTTAATTTATCGTGCCACACGGATGTTGCGTTTAAAATTTATGTTTCAGTTGGGCTTTATCTTTGGGTGGAGAAGAGGCAACACTGAAATTCAAAATAAGAATTGTAGGTATGAAAATGGATTGGTGTGGTGGTCATCATTTTATTGCTGGCATTAAGTGTTTAGGAGTGTCAGGGCTGTGCATCAGTTTGACTGGTTTTGAAGCATTTTCATTTTCACAAATGCAATTAATGTTGATCTACTTATTGCCTTCTGTCAGACTCTGAGTAATATGTTTTTGTGAATTAGTGAATCAGGTCCTCCATTTTTCATACTGTTACTAGCCACTAAAGAACATAAATAGAAATACATTACATGTTCTTAAGAACAGTCTTCCAAGAGAAAAGTCCAGTCAGATCCTCTATTTTCAAAATATCTGGAATAATTCCTCAAATATCAGTCCAAATGAGTGATATCAAAGCAGGTGAATTTCTCCTTCCCTTAAATACTGTTTTTGCTCTCTTTTACTGTCCCATCTTTAGTGCCACAATTATCTGATTTAAGGTATGGCTCTAGGTGTGTTTTTATTTCTCTTCCCCATTCTTTTTCGTTTTGTTCTTTATTGTCAATAAAATGGTATCATTTTGTCCCAGCTGGGAAAGTTACTCCCTTCAAAGCACTGCACCTGCGGGTTCATTTTATTGAAAGGCATTTTGAGATGTAGACTGTAAAACTTAACAATTCTTTTGATAGAAATTGATGTGGAAAACCATCACAAAGAAAAGGAAAACAACAACAGGGAGTAAGAAAAGGAGCAGAGGAAAAGAGGATTTTTTTCATAAACTCTACCCTGTTCTAAAAGACTGACCTGTATTAAAAGTAGAAAGACATTCTAGATCTTGTACTCAGCTTTTCACAACTGTTTTGTTCACAATATTTGATAGCTTGCAACAAATAAAAAGAAAATATTTTTAAATGTATAAAGTGAGAGGATTTTAGGTATCAGGAAGACATTCCCTGATCACATAAGGGACTTTGAATGGCCAGGTGTAGTGGAAGGTGCCCATGGCAGGGGTTTGAAATGGGATTGTCTTTAAATCCCCTTCCAACCCAAACCTTTCTGTGGTTCTATGAATGTTCTCAGTCTGTTAATGTTTTAATGTATAAAATCAGTGCAATTTACTGTTTTCACTAAACTCAAAGGGAACACTGTTGAATTCAATGTGGGATTATGGCAATTTACACCAAGGTTTTACTACAGTAGGTGTTCAGCCTGCAGTAACACCTACTCTAACTAAACAAAGCAGGTAAGCTTATGCCATTTCTTTTCAGTCTGGATTTGTTTGTTTGTTTACTTTTCAGTTGTAAGCAGCATCAACAATTTTAAGTGATGTAATGGCCATGAACCAAGAACTTGTTGTTCCAGCCATGGCAGTGGTGACTCAGTGAGTTTTTAAAACTGAGCTCTTAAAAGTGACTTTTAAACCAGCTGCTGTAAAAAAACGTGGCCCTAGGCTGACCTGCTTCTCCCAGACTATGAAACTTCAGCTGTCATAACTGTATTTATAGTTATTGGTAACTTAATATAGGAAATGATTCACTTATTAGATCTATTAAGTCATTTTGTTGTGAGCTACTGGCTAGCAGAGTTGTTGGCAGTAAAAAGTGTCCATTCCCTTCCTTTAGTAATGAAAGTGAAAAGGAATTCACCAAAAGCCATTTTCGTTCTCTGTCCTTTGTCAACATCTTTCTCTGGAGCCTCTTTGCCTTCCCAAAATGGATCTTTCTGTGGAGTACTGAAAGTAGGAGGTTGGAATTCTGTCCCTTAGAGGCCTAGGAACTTTGAGATTTACATGTGGCACAGCAAAATACACCTGAGCACCATCCAAATTTTTGAAGTTTTGTAGGCCTTTTTGCTCATATAGCTGTGTTCTTGACTTTGGCCATGAGTCAGCCAAATGGCTGTAGAAATGGTGTTTATTGTGTTGGTTTCCTACCTCAGCTCACCACAAGTGCTGCCTTCAGTGCTTGAGAGAAAACTGTGCTGCTGCTGAGCACCCACCTGCTGAGCACCCACCTGCTGAGCACCCACCTGCTGAGCACCCACCTGCTGAGCACCCACCTGCTGAGCTGTCAGAGCCCCACAGGGCACAGCCTTTGCTCTGCAGCTCCCCACAATGCTCCACCAGCTTCCCCAGAAAGGCACCAGAATGAAGTTTGAATTCCAGGCTGGACCCCCACTCTCATTACTTGTGCCCAAAATTCCTTCTCAAAACAAAGATTGGCATACCAAGTAACACTTCCACTTCTCTGCTGTTTGTTCTCACTTTTTCTTTTCAGGAGAGCTTTGGGATGTAATGACTCAAAGTCAGGGGCTGCTGACTGCACTCTGTCACAGAAAAATAGACCTCATCTCTGTTCAATTTAAAAAAAAAGAAAAAAAAAGTTTTTTCTGAAAAGAAGGATCATAAAACAAACTGCTCATGCCTGGTGCTCTTTTGATCTGAGATGGGACAGGCAAGGAGATCTTGCAGAAGAAGAAATTGCTGGGCATCTCAATTGTTTTTATCTGCACTTTTCCTGTTGGCCATAGGTGTCTATCTGGCAATTGCTGACGAGCAGCAGAGGCTGTGGGGTGAAGAAGGAATCTGATTTAACTTCATACCACGATGCTTAACTGTTAAGGACTAAAATTTCAGGCCAGACCCCTTGGAAGGCTGGCTGATGTCACTGGGCTGCAGCTTTTCCTGCCACAGACCATGGCACGTGCAGGTGTCTGATTGCTGCTCTGTCCCTGCTCCAGGCATGTCAGGGAGCTGCTGCTGCTTGCTGCTGCTCTTTCTCCACATTTCCCTCATGATGAGTGGGTGTAAAACGCTTCATAAAACATTTGGTATATGCAAATGAACAAACAGGTGAATTATCAAGAACTATCAGTTCAGCAGGGAAAAAAAAGTGAATTGTCTTATCTTTCCTGGAGACATACTATGGCCAGATAAGCAGTTCATCTTCCCAGGTTTGTTCCATTAAGTATATTACCCAATCAACTAGGATATATAAGACATATTACAAGTCTAATCTCCCCAGGCAAGTAGTATTCAATTATCCCTACCATTTTCAAGAGAAAAATATCCTGAGCATTTAGAGTGCTTGTGTTTTTGGCACTCAGTTGTGTTATGTGAAGGCTAATAAAGAACATTCCAACTAAGAAGGCAGAAGACAGGCAGATGAAATATTGAAGAAAATAGTATTATATAAGTCTTGAGGTGCAAATGTTCACCATCCCTCCAAGTGGTTTCCTGACATCTTATCTAATGTTTTGAAATTGGGTCAAGGATGGGAACAACAAGGAATTGTCATCTGCTGTGCCTGCAGCGTGTGTTTTGTGTGTATAGTTACAATTAAAATAGAAATTCTGTGGAATACTTTGTTTGCAAGTGCCCTTTCTATTTTAAAAGTGGTTTGTTGTTTGTTTTTTTTTTTTCCATTGTGTGTTGTTTTTCTGTGTAAATTGCTTTTTGAGTTGAGTACTGTTCAGACAGACCAGTTTCCCTGTTACTCTTCTGCTCTCCTGCAAGCAGTGACTTCTCCGCCGTGTGAGATGTGACAAGTGGCAGATAAGTTCAGTCACAGACAGCTTCATCCTTTGGTGGTTGACAAGACTCCAACATAACATCTTTGGAGGGTCATGGGAAAAGCTGTGCTTGGTGTCTGTTCCTGGCAGGACTCACAGCAGGGGTTGCTGTGGATATTGTTTGCTGCCTTCCCAGACCAGACCCTGCTCTCAGTTGTTTCTCTTCTGCTGGGCTTTACACATGTCACAGAAACTTTGGTGTCAGTTATGTGAGCTAAGATAAATACCAGGATATTTCTGTCTGTGAAATATGTCCAGTGTCTCAGAGAGAAAGTGATTAAGGGAAGATATATTCTTTGCCTGGTTATTACATACAAGTGGTACAGTCTTTCATGGGATGTGTTGTAGAAGTTCCATGAAGCAAGGAAATATTTCTCAAATCCCTTTATCCCTCCATTCCTTAAGTGACCTATGACCTTCTTCATTCAAATATTAAAATATGTTGTCAGAGTACACATATTCTGTTCTTATTCCTGCCCATGAGGTACAGCTGTATCTGTATTCTTCATATCCATATTTTTCCGAGGCATAAGCATCTAAAAATTGATGCATACTTGCTGTATTTTCCTACATTTTAGCACCTACTTTATTTGCTGGTCCTTTGCTTTTTTTCCACAGGGCATGTTCCATAAACCCATGAAAATGGTGAAGTGTTGTTTTCCCTTCTCTTTGATTTTTGTTTTCCATTCTGTCACCAGCACAGGACAGATCCTTCAATATCTGCCCCCCTCTCAAGTCTTGTTTTATATAAAGCACAGTCTCAGCTGTCATCCCAGGGAAAGTTCCCTGCTGGAATGGGATCCTTCACCAAAATTGATATGCATTAATCTGCCTATTAGACAGGCAGATTTGGCCTATAGACATTTAATATTTACATACTTTCAGTGTTACTAGTCAAAGCTGAAACCTTGCAAAAGTAACACATTTAATTAGCCCTTTGTGATCTGGAAGTGAGCAATGCACAAGGCATAAAAAAGGTGTTTCTTCACAGGAATTTCAATGTTTGCAAGGTCAGAGAGAAACTGAAACCTGTAGATGTGCTCCAGAGTATGTTTCTGGCCAAGTTTATTCTTCTAAACTCTTGAAATACCTGGTGCAGCATCCATTTTTCAGAACTAAGTTTATTCAGTTAAGTAGATAAGTAGTCAAGTTACACTTATTAATGGGAAGAAGTATAAGGATCTGAGCTGAAAATGGAAGCTGATATGAGAGGAGTGATATTCCCTGCATCACTCTCTACCCCATAGTTGTTTTCTACTCAATTTATATTGTTCTCAGAGCAGGTCTAACCTAATCAAGTGGAATCTATCTGTTTCCCCCTACCCTGTCAAGAGTACAAAGCTGTTTGTAAATTAAGGTTTTTGGAGCCTGGCTTTTTCCCTTGCTTACTGTTGTTTAGCACAAAACCAAAATGAAAAAAAAAAATCCCCTGATGTGGTAAATAGGATTTAGTGACAGTGCCTTCCATTTCCAGCCTTGGGTTCCCAGCGTGTCCCACATTTGCCTCCCCAGCCAACTTTGCAAGGAAGTGTTCATCTCTGAGAGAAGTGGCTTTTCAGAAGATAAGCAATTCAGACAGAAATAATAAAAGCCTTGGTTGTAACACTTACCTTCTGGTGGCCACTTGGGAAGTGCTGCCTGCTTTTGCATCACTTCTTGCCTGGATTATGCAGGAAAGGAAAGTGGTTTTTTGGCTTCTGCAGTCTAATTCAGGCCAGTCACAGATACTTAGGGCATGCTGCAGGTTTCCCCCTGAATTCCAATTTTCAGATAAGTTTAAGGGTCCCAGTGGATCGCTGGGTGAACTGGGGACTGATCTCTGACCCAATTTCCTGATCTTCCTCATCCTTCATTCTTCCTCTTGCTCTCCCTGAACAGTTTGTAGCAGCCCAAGGCTCAGGATTTTCAAATAGCTGGTTTATAAATGAGCACTGTATGCTAACAAAAAATGCCACGTAAAAATAATTCCACTTTTTTGTTATATAGCATGTGAGACTAAGAAATGTGGCATTCATGTAAAAATCTCCTAATTTCTGAGAGTGTTTTAGTGGCAGAATCTGTTACATCACTTATGTTGCTGCTGTTGTTCAAGTCCAGGAGCTTCTGAAGGAGCAGTGAGACTTTTTGAAGGAAACAGATCTGAACTGGTTCTGTCACAGAGCCAAGAAAACTTCAGTTAAGCTTTCAAAACTAGATTTCATTCTATGTTCACAGAATAATAGCTGTAATGATGGATCTGCAAGGTGGGAATGTTATAGAAAGATAAAGATGCTTTTCTCTTAATTATTTCCCCCTACATTTCTATTATATCTTCACCATAAGCAGAGTAGAACAAACACTGTTTTGTGTTGTTTCCCCTTTGGCTTTACTGACCAGAGGAGCATTTCAGATAAGCTGTATCAATGTCTCCTGCCTCAGCAGCAATCCATGCGTTTATTAAGTGATTCCTGGTACTGAGCTAAAAGTCCAGCTGTTAATAAGACAGCCAAATTTAAAAGACTGCACAATTTCCACTAAAATCCGTGTATCCCACAGTTCAGTGCTTTGTAGTGTAAGGAATACTCCAGTCAGGAGGAGTTCAGCCAGAAAAGGTGATTCCAGGAGGCCGACACAAGCTGGCAGCTGAAGGACTCCAAACCCTCTGCTGCGAGACTTGGTTGCTCTATCAAAAGTTCCTGCCTGTCACTTCCTCAGTTAATTACTGGGCTTGCAACTGCAGAGACGGATATTTTTCAAAGAATTACATCCCTTGATCACCTGCAGCACGGGTCTGGGGTTATCTTTTACTGCCTGTGTAAAACCTCGCTATAATTGGTTGTGACTAAATCTCCCATGACAAAATTTTTGAAATGATTTTTCATCTTGGCGTTTCAGATGCACGCCGTGTGTGCCAGATTTTCAAGCCTCAGCTCAAAAATTGTCTGAGGATGGCATATAGGGTCACTAATGGCGTTTTTAGACATGTCATTAAAGATAAAAATTTTCTGAGCCTAATTAATATTTAACCAGAAGTACATTAATATTTTTTTATTGTTCATCAAAGTTATCTGTTCATCATCAAAGCACTTTATAAGAATAAATTTTATACAGAACGTAGAATGCTAAACTATAGATTTTATTTTTTTTTATTGATCATGGAATTGAGGCAATATTCATAAATATTTTACAAACTCCTGGGATAAAGGCAAAAATACTGTAGTTTCTTGCTCTGTGTACCTTCATACCAACATCTGTCTGTCATTTGTGTCTTTAACTTCTAACATTAAATTTTTAGTGCCTAAATATCATGTTAATCTAATCCAGGATAAATACATTAGCAGAAAGACAGAAAAACAGAGAATTCAAAAGTGTAACATATGCAAAGACATTTGCTCTGTGTGGATTTTTTATAGATGTTCCACAAGTGGAGGCTCTCTAACTTTCTGATTGAGTTTCTGAGTTTCATGAAATGTATTCTGTTTTAAGAAGTAATGAAGAATATTGAGGAATAAAATTTGTTCTTTTCTCCTTTCTTCTTTGAACAACACTTTTAATGATATATAAAATCAGCAAGCCTTCAGAAAAATCTCCTTTGCTTTTCAGAGAAATAGAAAATCTTAACCTAAAGCATCCTGTGGAAATATTGCCTGGGGATATCAAAATTATTCTGCATTTTAATGAACTCACAAATGAGTCAATTTAAAAGTAGTATACCATAAACTCTGCTTCCTTCCTACATCTGTTCATAAACATAGAAGGATGTATACCTAGGGGAAACTTGCTTCCTCTTACATGCAAGGAGGAAAAAATTCTAACTAGGAATACAAATTTTTCCTCATTCCCTGTGGGTAAACATCACAGAAGGCAACCTAGTTAAGTTTCATTTGTGAGAGGCAGAGCTCCTGGTGGATGCTCCTTGTTAATCAGGTTTGGGGCAGACAGAAACGTGGCGCTCTGGATGTGAGCAGAGCTGCAATTTGCATCGAGCCAGTCGGGCAGAACTCCTGCCTAACAAGCCATACAAACCATCATAACAAAAAATACCCAAACAAAGCCAAAGACTGAGAAAAGCCTTATTTGCTAACAACTTGTTCTGCAGAAAGTTTCCCGGATTCTGTGGCAAAGAGCACCTCTCTTAAAAAGGCTGAAACAAACTTTGAGGACATATTTATTAATTACCTGTAATCAAAATACTTAGGCATAATCTCTAGGTCTTCCAAATAGACATTTTTAGAAATTAGAACTGACACTAGCAGACAGATTAGAAATGTGTCATCATTGCCTGCTTCTGTCAAAAGTGGGCCCCCAATTTTTGCTGCACTGCACAGTGTGCATAAACACTTCTGAGATCGTGTTTGTGTTTAGTGGCATGATCAGACATCAGAGGTTACAAGTGACATCTCAGCTGTCACTGTGCAGTCACACAATGATTTACTGCAAAGGGTGACTGCTCATTTTGTGTAGAAGGAGTGGGATGTGGGGAGGGTAATCCTCAAGTGCCAAAACCTGGGTTCCAAATCCACTGAGAGCAGTGACTGAGCATGTTTGGTGAGCAGAAGGAATTTTTTTCCTTAATTAATTTTTTTTCTTTTTTGTTTTTTTTTTGTACCTGGGCAATGTCATATTTATATTTCTTCTAATTGAACCATCCATACCACTTCAGAGATGTAGAACTCAGAGCAAGGACTGCAAGTTTTCTGTTCAGGTTAAGCAGTCACACCTGACACTCTGTCAGTGTGAATGGAACTAAAGGGGTGCTTAATAGACACGGTGGTACCTGTGCTTGAAATAGAAATGTCCTCTGAGAAATGTCACATTTATTCTCATTGATTCAAAACTGTTGATTTGCTGTATTTTTAAGGTGTTTCCTGGCTTTTTGTGCCATGCAGGTCAGCACAGCATGTAGTGTATGGACTTCATGTGCTAAATTGAATAAAGATGTGCCCCACGGACCCAGTCACAAATAAAATACACAGTGGGGTTTCCATTCCACGAGCACTCGTGTCACCCTTCAGTAGGGTAATCAATTTCGAGCAATCTTGAAGAATTCTTGAATTCATTTTTGTTTCTGAAATGTTAGAAGGATGGTAATTGTCTAAGTTTAGAAGGAAGATTGAGAATCGTGTAAGAAGTTGGACATCCGTGCATTTATTGTGAAAGTTTCTTTTCCCCAAATGTGTAAATGGACTTCATTGGCCCATGTACATGATACACATTTTTTTGTAGCTATAAGTAGCAATAGAGAAATGAGAGGTTTGTCATCTGAAGTGTTGATCCACCCTCCTCTCAATATGATCTCCAGGTGTTTTACAAACATTACAATGATACAGACTGTCCTTATCTCCTTTAAATTAATATCTTTCTTAATTTCTGTACTGAATCAGTTCGAAATGGTTATGGTTACAGTATTTTAACAGCTTTTTTGTCTTCTAATATGACACTTCTGTTTGAGGTGAAAGTTGTGCTGTCCTCCATCTCTAATTAATTGTGCCAGCAGCCATAGCATTTTATTATGTGATTCATAAGGCTTTTATTTGGCATGAAATAGAAGTAAGTTAGCTTTGGGGTATGAACTGTTCCAAGAACAGACCCTAGCACTTAATTCTCTTTAAAATCACCTTAGAAGATATTTAAGGATTCCTTTTGGTCTTGCTCAGGTGTTCTGAGGGCTTTGGTTGCTGTTCTCTTTGGAAGCTGGTGGGTGACAGCTCGGAGCTCAGCCCTCCCGGGGATGTCCCTGCTCTGCACACACTGAGCTCTGTGCTTTGCCCAGTGGCACCTGATCTCTGTCACTGCTCTGTGGTGACAGGGCCTGCCAGAAGCCTCAGGATAAGATTCAGTTTAATCCACACCCTAGCCCGCTGCCATTCACATTTCCTCCCTCCTCTGCTCCAGGTGCTTTGGTGTTTTGTGCTGACATCGGTCGAGGCTGAAATGCTGATCAGGGAGAATAAACAGCAGAAGGAGAAAATCAGAACAAGCTCAATAGATCAGCTCTTCTCTTTAGCCTTTGTGTGGGGTTTTGACTCAAACCACAATGTCAGAAAGGCTAAACCTCTGCCAGGGCACCAAGGGAAAGGAAGTGTTCTCATTACAGGGAGATAAAGAGCTTTAGGTTGCAGTCTGCTTTCTCTCCAGTGGTAGCAGGGTCACCATTAGTCATTCATTATTGCTCAACACCTTCAATACTGGGCTTAATTACAATTCAGGTCATTATGTTTTCTAATAATTTCATGTCTAAGATATCAATATCCAAAATTAGAATAAATGTGGTATAATAATTTCCTTAGTAGCAGCCTTTATCTCATCAAGAAGCCACAGCAGACAAACAGGGTGAAGGCCATTATGTTCTGCTGGTTGATTAGCAAAGGCTGGGTTTATTTGGTTTAAATATAACACAAAACAGGATGAAGGGGGGGAAAAAAACAACTGTGTTATGATGGAATCACTTGGCATAGCTTCTTAAATCTCTGCCTTCTACCCAACACCATGTTAATTCAATATTAAAAAAGAAAACACGAGAGGGTTCAAAAAGTCGATGGTGTTAGATCACTGTCTTTGCTGAAAAAGAGCATTTTAACACTCACAAACACTGAGGCTTTAGCTCTGGTTCATGGCAGGGCAACACAAACCATCAGGCTAAACCTGGGACTCTGGATTGGGAGTTTTAAGAACTCCTCTGTCCTGTCCATGCTCTCCTAAAAGCAAAGATTCATCTTTGGCTCTTTCATATTGACACCTATATCCACAGAGTGATTTCATTGGAGAATAGTTGCTATTCACCCTCGTGGCTATTACATGAATATTTAACATAAGATCAAAATGCCATAACCATGTTCTTGTTTCTGATTCAAAGCACACCATCAGGAGAGATTTGCTGTTAATATCAGAGAGCCTCTGGGCGACAACTGCCTCTCAGAACCCAGCCTTCCTAAAGCAGCATTCAAATGTTGTCTGATCTGCAAATACAGAATTCTCCAGGGCTTTCTATACAATAACCTCACATACTAAGTGCAGTTTTGTCTTCCCAATAGAGTCTTTAGGAAATTTCTGTGCTTGAAGTCAGGGATTTTTTTTGTGTTTTGTAACTGATGTAATTTTTCAAAGCAAATTTCTTACGCCATTCTTATTTTTAAGATCTATTGATTTACCAAGAAACAAGTTCAGGGGAAATAAAAAATCCAAACAAACGGTCGACAGTATTAAAAACTGTGTGGGAATTGAAGAAAATGTCTTGTAAATGTACTTTGAATTATGTAACACTTGCAAACATAGGAGCAAAGCATAATGTATTACATGTGTATAAAGTCTATTTCTGATTGATTTCCTGGGAAATTCTGTGAAAACCCCTCGACCTACAGACTTCACAAGGATCTTTGTCTTTCAGCAGATTCTAAAAGGTCAAAACTGCCATCCTGATGTTTGTGTGGTGTCATTCAAAACTCTGAGCTGGATCTTAGGATCATGGAATGCTTTGGGTGGGAAGGAACCTTTCAGATCTTGCAGTTCCCCCTGTCCAGACCAGGTTGCTCAGAGCCTCATCCAACCTGGCTGTGCTGTGCCTGTCTTCCTCTCTTCTGTGCATTTCCTCTTAAAATTTGGTACTTATTGGGATGATTGGGACTAATAGGACACCATCACGTCAGTGTCTTTGGTACAGGGCAGCGCATATTTTTTTAATGTCCATTATAATTATCTCATGCACACACACAGAGTGAATCCCACAAGTGGCCTGTCTATTTCTCTTCGGGTTTTACCGAGCCAAGAGGCTGAGTGACAAACACATTGAACTGCTAAATGTTTCAACATATTCCAGTGAGGATTTCATTGTGGCCCCGGCTGTAGAAATTGAGGAAAATTGCAACATTTGCTCTCGGCACAGAGTAACTCATACTTTACTTTCTTCCGTGCACTTGCCTATCTGCAGAGCTCTGAATATAGCAAAACTATTAACTCCTGGGAGAGGAGTTTATCACACTGAGCAGGAATAAGGGTGTTTTACATGCATGGCAATGATTTAAGTATTTTTTAGGCAATTTGCTTGCTTTTAAGCAAAACTGGCAGTAATGCACGTTGCATTTCTCTGTGTGTGTGTGCTCTCAGGTTTATGCAGAGACATCTGAGTGCTTTGCTGGATGGGGGTCAGTGCCTGTGCTGAGCACAGAAAGGCTTGGACACATCCTCAGGTGTAGGAACAAAGCTCTGGGCTTTGCTGATTTGCCCTAAATACCTCGATAAATGTAATGCTAGGGAAGGATTGCTGGGATAATGAGCAGTAAATGGTGCCTTTCCCAGGGGATAATGCCCTTTGGAAGATCTTCCAGTGCATCTCCGTTTAAATCCAAGGCTTTTTGCTTGTTACAGGATCCTCACTTCTGCCCCTGACTTGAGCAGAGCTTGTGCCTGTAGAGGCAGTGTACACACACAGAGGTAAAATAAGGGAGAAAGTCTTTCAAAGAAATATTGTAGATTGTTAAATGAACAAAAAAAAAAAATGACTGCTGGAGCTTGTGGTCTGTGTAGAGGAATATAAAAAGGAAAAAAAAAAAACAAACCAAATTCCATGATACAGAGTTTGATTTCTTATGCAAAAGTGTGTTTTCTTATTTCACAGTAGTTGTTTACAAAGTTTAACAAGGAAACAGACCACTCCTTTGTTGTATTCCCAGAAGAAAATTAATCTAATTGGATATTCCTGTTAGAAGGAAGGTCCTCTTTCTCTGGGAGCATCACTGAAATATTGTCTGAGAGTTTGCTGCACCTCTGTCCATGTTTAAAGGGGATTTGGACTATTTCCTTTAATAATAGAGTTTAACTTTTGGTCATCCCTTAAATGGTTGGGCAGAACTTGATGGTCACTGTAGACCCTTCAAGCTTTGAACTTGATTGTATTTTATTATGTTCTTTCTATTTGGACACTTCAAACTCAGCCCAGAGAGAAACAAGAAGATCAAAGATATGCAAATAGTTTTAATGAAATTTTGGAGAATATTTACAAAGCCTTCAGTTCAGGTTGGGAATTGGATGTGGTTGAAGGCTCTCATTGAATAATTTTTTCATACTATTATTTGTTAAGGTCTAAAAAGAAATTTTCTAACCACTATGAGAGTGAGGTTTGTGAACCGCCTTAAATAGAAACAAAAGTTTAACAAAAACCCAAAATAATAATTATAAGTAATAATTAAATTATCTGTAATTGATGTTTTAGGAAGAGCACGTTTCTCACTGGCAGTTGGAAATATGATTATTTTCTAATTGTACCTAGTAAAATAATTTTGTTATAATATCCTTTAGTTTTCAAAATGCATCTTGATTACTTCCTCTGGAGTAACGAAAAAAAGAAGAAAAAAACATCATCTTTCTTGATTTATTTTGATTTTAAAAAAACAACCCATTTATATTCATGTACATCTGGGTCCACTTTTAGGCAAAGAAACCTAAAATTGCCCTCCATACTGGATATGTTTCAATACTGTATTTAAATCTGCTTAAAGTTTAGTGTTAGGATACACACATGGAAATCTCAAAGTAGAATATCATTGCAGCAGTTTGTGAAGGTTTGACTGAAAGATTTCCGTGGTCATGTGAAGTATAACCAGCCCAAATAATATTCTCAGCAGTACTGGGATTGCAATTGAAGGCAGACTGGTGCTAGCACTGGTGTGGTGGAACACTGAGGGGTGTGCAAGTCACAATTATTCCTTGATATATACATTTTACTAATGAAAGAAATACAGAAGTGGAATGTCAGTGAAATACAAACCTGAGAGACAGACAGTAAATGTACATTTCAATCTAGAGAAGCGTTATTTGTGTATTGGATCTGGAAAAAAAAACTTGTAACAGAAAATAAATCCTTTTTTTCTAACCAGATTAGAAAGGACAAACGGGAGAATGCTGGCTTGCAATAGAGCACATTCTGAGGCAGACCCTGTCACCTCTGTGTTATGCCTACAATTGCACTTGCCTTTTGCAGCTCCTTCTCTTATTTTTCAGCAATTTCTTACTCAACAGCAATTACCTTCAGTGCAGGGCAGCCAGGGATGTTCAGGGAAAGCAGGAGCATTTCATAGTCCCTGTGCATTCTATGGATTTGTGCTTTTATTTCACCTGACAGGAAGAAGCACAGAAGATAAAACAGGCAGCATTAGGCTTTGATTTGAGCTTTTTTCATTTTAAATGTCCTGAGACACTAACATTGTTCAGGCTGTGATATTCAGATTTCCAGCACTTTTATTTCAAGTGTCATTGCTTATCATTATGATAAAAAGACATTGCCACTGAGAGAAAGAAGAGAGTCAGCTGTGCATATTGTCAGACCCTCCTTTGGAGTGGATATTTTCAAACACAAGGTCCTGTTGAATTTGGAGTGCAGGGAGGCTGATTGATGCTGTAAGTGATTTAAAGCTGACTTCTGTTAGAACTGTCATTGGAAGAGTGGAGGTGATAACACAGCTTTCATGATTAGCTCTGCATATGGTTTGCTGATAAGGAAGCTGAAAAGGAAATATTGTATTTAAAAATCTTCAGGATGGGAGGAAGAGGAGAGGGAAGGAAGGTGAAAGCTTTGACAGTGTTAACATTTCTGCTGGATCCAAATCAGCAGAGTCCTGCAGCAGGGCCCAAAGTATGGATATAAACTCAAGAGCTGAAATCCAGAGCAAAGCAGCACTTATTTAACAAAAAATGCATGTAAACCCCACAGCATAGTGGTAACTTATTCTAAGAATTGGATATTCCTCAAAATACTGTGATAAAATCTTAAAATGCTGCTGTCCAATTCACCTTCTGCTGTCAGTTTAGGCCAGCTGAATCAAACTGAAATTCTGATATACAGAATTTAATCTGTGTGTGTATCTGTGGTGCTCTGAGCAGCCTGGCCTTGTGGAAAATGTCCCTGTCTATGGCAGTGAGGTTGGAACCAGGTTTTAAGGTCCTTTCCGACCTAAACCATTCTATGGTGTTTGTATGCATATGTATGTGATCTTTCATTTGAAAAGGTAGATTATTTGAGACTTTGCTCTCTGGCTGTTGTAGCTCTTCAGGTGCCTGAAAATTGCACTTTCCTCAAATTAGTGATTTCTCATGGTTTTGGAAATTGCTCAAGTTCACTCGCACCTTCAGAACAGCTTGAAAATTACCTACCAGTCTGCTCTGGTACCAAAATGGGAAAATACAGTAAAAATAACCTGTACCTTTAGAAATCTTAACCTGATAACCATACTAAGAACAAAGTACAAAAATCATAATATTTATCAATTCATGCACTGTTACTTCTTAACCATGATCAGTATGAGGAAGATAAATAGCCCTGACAAGATTTATGCCCAGATTCACATGTCTGTGGTAAAAGTTGGGATTTTGGTTGTGGCAGCTCTCTCAGGTGCAGCTGGGCATGGGCAGTGCCAGCAGGGGCTCTTCTGCCTCCAGGCTTTTGATTCTTCGTGGGTCTGCCAGCACTTTGGAACCCATTTATAGAAACATATGAGGTAAGCAAAAGTTATTTATAGCATTTAGTGCCTGTGGGGTTTTTTATTACTTTTTTTTTTTTTTTGTGGTGATAGCTCATAGAATCATCTTCTACCATAACACAGAAGAACAGACCATGATTAAGTATTTTTTATGCAAATGCAGGTAATGATCCATTAACCTCTGGTGTCAAAGCTATTTGCACATTGATCATTCAGCAACCTGCTGATATGGGGAAAATAAATACAATTCCACATAACTCTGTTTAACTGATCCATTTTCTTACAGTACAATAAACTTGTAGAAGAAAGATCGACATTTAAAATACGGGTGAAGAATGAGGTTAGTGTTCATACAGAAACACCCACTCCCTATAAAAAAGAAAAAAAAACAACAAAAAGACCCTCACAACAACAAAAGCCCGAAAACCAAAAAAAGACAACTTTAAAAGTTAAAATTGTTTTACTTTTGGTTTTTACACTTGGGTGTCAGACTGTCAAGAGCAACAGTGAATCACAATTAACTGTAACAGTGATAAAAGAAAAGCTGTTGCAAGCATAGTACATCGTATTAACAAACAATTAAATCAGTTTTGTTTTTTTTTACCATTTTTCTACCCTTATGTTTATCTTTAGAATATTTGTGACTGGAAAAGGTACCTGCATCTTCTGTTTTACCCATATGGTCCCATAGGAACAGATGCCTGAAATGGCTTAGGAAAGGTGTGACTCATGCTATCTGCTGGATTTTTCCTGGCATTTTTTCCCTTGATTTGTCAAAATATTGCACAAAAGAATGTTCATTTATAGGATTACAGACCAAAACCTACATTTAGAAATGCTGTCATAAATGCCTGCATGCAGTCTGGCTGCCTTTCCTGCCAAGGACTGTTATGCTTAAATTAGCCACCTGATGGTCTGGTGCCTTGTTGTTCACAAATGTCAACTGCTCGTGAAAGAAATAACAGTTTTGTTTTTTTCCATCAATTCACAAAATAACATTCTGAGTGAGCTCATAAACCCCGCTAATTGCTGGCAAAAATTTGCATGTACTTTTCCTTTGGATTGTTTAGTGCTCCATTGTAGGTGACACTAAGCCTGCAAGTGGCACTCTCCAAACTTTGCCTCTTGGAAAGAAAGGCTGAGTTTAGGAAAAAAACAACAAACAAAACTTGATCTGAGCCTTGTTTCTTTTTTCTGGTTGTAATCATACATAATTATTAGGCAAGAAATTTAAATTATAGCTTTTTCTATTTTACAGAGCTTATTCACATAAAAGGCATATTAATTTTCTATGTTTTCTGCCACTGAAGCATCGTTGTTTAACATGATTTAGGTTTATTTGGTACTCTCTGTCTCCTCTTTGCTCTCTCTCCTTCAGCTCTGAATTCTGCAAAATGCAGAACCTGTATCAAAGCTCACGTGGGTTTTAGGTATATATCTGTAAATAAAAATTGCGTTTCAGATTTGAGAAGCAATGTTTAAGAAATGCAATCTTGTGAAAACTCTTTTCTTGAGTTATCAAAACCACCCAAAGTCAAGCTGTGACATGTCCTATAATACAATCTAATTTCTAGAATCATGTTGCCAAAAGAGCCATTTAATTTGTACTTTTCAGCAATTTTCAACTAATTCTCTATTGTAGTTTCTGGAACCGTTCCTTTGAATGCATTTTATTTCTGATATATAACTACCCCCTAAAGCTCAGACAACCTTCATCTGATGAAAATGTGATTTTTAGAGCTGTCTACCACACTATTTTGAGAACTAATGAGTCAGTTTGGGTAGCTACAAATACCTGGAATTCCCATAGCTCAGCAGCAGTTTATTTGACAGTAGGCAAATGGAAATATTTTGGAAGAAATAGAAGTTTAAATGTAAAGATTGAGAAAACAGAAAGCCCACATGGAATATTGTCACTGTTGGTGTGTTTGTGTCAAGCACAAAGGCAAGGTTTGCCTCTGCAGATCTCCAGCAGCAGAGCCTCCAGAGATGTTCTTTAAATCTCTGCCTCCATCCAGCCTGTTCCAGTTAGGCTGGCCAGGATATCCAAAATAAGAATGTTCTTGATATTGCATTGCTTCATGAAGCCAAATTTTGAGTTATTCAGAATATGGTGGGAATATCTGTGTCAAAATGAGGCATCACTGATGATGACTGGCATCAGTGGTTTAGTGGAAGGTGCCCTGGGCAATTCCAGGGGATTGGTGTGAGATGATCTTCAGAATCCTTCCCAACCCATTCCATGATTCAGTGCAGTGATGCCACTTCCCTTCGCTCAGCAAAGTGCTCTGTGACAAACCAGCTCTTTCATTATGCATTAGGAATCAGCAGGAAAAAACCCCAAACTCTTAAACAGTGTTTCCATGGAGAATCTTCTATTGTGATCTTTTGTTGTGCATTATTTATGTGTATTTGCTAAGGTGGTGAATGGAATGGAAAAGCATTTTGTGTTTTACCACTGCACTGAGCACAGCCGTGCAGAAAAGGATTGGAATTACTCCTGTGCCACTCACTCACTTTAATGCAAACAGCTCGTTGTCATTGTTATATTGTGTGGATGAAAAGGTTTGGAAACAATACAAAATTTTCATTTTTGATACACCACTGGGCATTTCTTAGAAAATGAGCAGTTCTCTTACTTTGGGAGACATGTCAGGGATTCTTCCACATCACCTCATGTTTCTTTCAGATGTTCAGAGGCAGGGTTGGGAAACAAGTTTCAAAGATGCTGTGTTCTTTGTGCCAGGGCAGAAAGTTATTTGATGTGGTTTAGAGTTATTATACTCTTCTGCTGCTCTTTTCAATGAATGAAAGAAATAATAAAATATTTAGGCACAGATTAGCCTAAGCACATGGTTACTTTCAGTGGGGAAGTAGAAAATGCTCCTCTGGGTACTGTGTACTTTGGTTTTCTAGTATTGCTGCTTCAAAAGCTTTGTAAAGAGAAAAAGGAAATCTGCTGGGCACTATAACATTGAATGTCATAAGCAAAATAGTCTATATAAAAAAAAAAGATGAAAGAACTATTGTAATTATGTCACTGATTCAAACATTTTAGGGAAAACCAAGTAAATCATTTACACTGATTCAAAATTCTGTGTAGTTTGTGGAAGACAGTTTATTTCTCAGGGGGGAAAAAAAAAGAAAAAGGATATGTGAATATAATTATACCAATTTTCTATCCAGTGTTTTTGACCAGAGTATGGAATTTTACAAGACCTAAATCTTTTATTTGCTCCTATCTGTATTACTGAAGTCTTCACTTCAGTTAGTTTATATAAGCTCCTCATTTTGTCTTTTGTAATGTCAAAACTTTTCATCTGGAAATCCACATTTTTTTTTTTTTTCATAATTTTGATTCTTTGATTGTGATGAATAAACTATACTAGATCTATACTGTGGAAACATTTATTTTTAAGAGAGCAAACAGGTACTTATTCTAGAGTCCAATATCCAGAAGTAGAAGGAAAATGAAATTACTTTTTTTCAGAACTTCCAATGCTCTTCATATTCTATAGGGATGTCAGTTTTTATTTCAATGTGGTCTTTACTTTTGAAAATATAAATATCTTTATGGTTGTATGAATATGCATATATGAATGCAGCTTTGCAAACCTAGTTTAAGAAATTTAAGGTGCAAATTTTCCTCTGGATGTTCTTAATCAATACCTTCATAATCCTGTTTTTAATCAATAATTTCTGCCTACGAGTCCATTGAAAATGTGCTGGCAGAGACAGATGGAGGTGCCCAATTCCTGCCAGCAGAACCGTGGGGAGCCCTCCAGGGAGGTGGGAAATAGGGATTGAAGTGTCCTCAGCTGGGGGAGGATGTGGAGCAGGATCTCCCATGGGGAATGTTCTGGCAGCAGGAGGCAAAGGGATCCTTTTTTTTATCTCTTTCTGAAATAATCAGAACTCATCTGCGCCATGAGCCTGGCAGATCAAATGGCTGAATATCATCTTCACCATAAACTTGAACAATTTTGGGCCTCATTGCTTTGCCCATAAGCTCCAGGATGCTGGATGTAAAGATCTTAAAGTTTTTATATTTACATGCCCGAAGCCTCTTGAAACTCTATTCTATAGCTTTTTACCAACAAATACCAAATTAAAGTTACTTCATCAGTGTCATTTTTGTTGTTTGTGTGGAACTGTTCTGTGTAATAACTAAAATAATTCTTTCTGGGAAGGTGTAGATACCAGACAGAAGGATAATGTTGTGCTGATATTAAAAAGAGTCACTGCTGGTCCTGGTGATTGCTGGCCTGTTAGCCTGGTATTGATCCAGAGCAAAATAATGCAGTGCTTAATGCAAGGCTTGCTTAATAAAAATGTAAGGAATGTAATGTAATTAATGCCTATTAGTGCTGGCTGAGGGAAAATAGATCCTACCAAGCTACCTTGGCGCTGGTTTGGATGAGATTAGAAGTTGATTGATAAGACAAAGATGTTGATGTCAGTCATGTTCTTTGGAAAAAAAAAAAAAATCTGTGGCACGAGCTACCTCAGGAGCAGCAGCAAAACAGCACAGTGCTGTAGGTTAACAATAACCAAATGGTTTATTTTCAGCTCTGGTTTAAACCATTTTGGCACCTCAGAGGAGAAAATCCAAACCTTTTTTAGCTTTAATTACAGAGCTGACTGAGCAATCTCACTGCAGTGAATGTCTCTGTTTTACTCTGAAGGGCTGTCACCACTCTGGTGGTACTGGGGTATTTGTGAGGTCAGTTGAGCCACTGTTCACCAAAACTTTCAAGAATTATGGACCCTGGAGCTTTTCTCAGTAGGGACATCGAAACTTGTTTCAGCAAAAATTTCCACTCAAGTAGTTTGGGTAAATATGCAACTTTTGTCATATTTCTGTCTTCATAGCAAAGAAGTGGGAATTTCTGGCTAAAGACGTGTTATAAAATTCCATGCACAAACAGAAAGGTAAATTTTAGCTGCTCTAGTGCTGCATGTAAGGTTGGGAAAATCTTTATCAAACTAAGGAATCATCAGCTGTCAAGAAAGAGCAATATGTACCTTACTGGTATAGATATTATTTGAGAAGCCTTAAGACAGGAATGACAGTAAGTGGATTTTTGGAGGGTGAGAAAAAAAGGAAGATAGACAGAACAAGCCCCATAGCCAAGTAAAGCAAGACAAATTCCCAATTTTATTTTTAGTAGGATAAAGAAGTCATAGAGAACAGAGCAATATGCTATAAATGAAGAGTGCTGACAAAGCATATGTTGTTAAAATCTGAGGAAGGATAATGAAATAGGACAGAGAAGGCTGAATTTTTGTCAGCATTTCATAATGCAAATGAAAAGAAGCCATTACAGCTGATCTTTCTTGAGGAAGTGGTCTTCATATATTCATTGGTTAAATCAAAAAGGAGATTAAATGCTTCAGTTAAAAAAAGTCATAATTTTCTGTTTAATTTTTTTTGTGAGTATCTGGTCAAACTATGTTAAGAGTACTAGAAGAGATGAAATGGTGTTTTATTCTCAGTTTTGTTTTTAATTTTAGCTATTTCCTTAAGTTTTGGTGTAGAATTAAAAGAAGTTATTTTGGTAAAGGGAAAAAGCAAATGATCATGTAGGGAGGACTGGCATTAGGAAAGTTAGTGCTAATTTTAATACAGAGTTGACTTAGAATTTCTGTGCCAAATTTGTTTTTTGTTTTAAGGGCTAAGTTTGCTAAAATATGTCTCTGAAAAGATCTCAGACAACTTGAGTCTAGATTTTCAGCACACCTGAGATTGCTTCTCTCTGCTGTTTCCTTTGTGAGCTCATAAAAATGAAGAGAGTTCCCCCACTGTTGATAAGGTTAAATAATAAGAGGTGTAAATCAATGCTCAGGTGTGTGCCCCTGTGTGCAGAGCTCATCCTCAGTCCAGTCATACAGATTATATATATATATATATAGGGATATTTTTAACTGCCTTATTGCTTAGTGTGCATTACTCTGACTTTAGGGTGGTCAGGATAACAAAACAAGAACATGAGTAAACCCCAGACTAAGTTCTGGTAAACCTGAAGCTAATATTGGTTCAATATTCCTAAATACTTTACATAGTGATAAAGTATTTTGTTTCTTCAGAACTATGCTCTTTGGTTCATGTCCCCTTTGGGATGAGGAGAAAATTGTTGAATTTAATCTAAGGCAAGTTGTCATTTGTGCTGTGCTAGAAGTATGAGGAATGCTTTAAATCTTCCACTGGAAGCAGATTTCTGACTTTCCAAGTCTTCTCTCTTAATAGGAGATTCTTTTGAACATCAGAAACAGGAAGGACCTTCTCATAAATTAGCCACAGGCTCAATTAACTGCATCTCTAGCTGGTATTTAACAAATATTTCTTTGAAAGCAAAACTATTTTTCAATTTTATGGACATATTTCCTCAAAGTGCTATAAAGAAAGGCTGGTGTAATTCACCATATGATTTGCCAGGAGCACACACTCATCCTGCCTGGGGCTGGGATCCCTGCAGCCCCTGACCCAGGCTGGCTGGCTGAACAAAAGGAAGTCTTAATTAAATGATTACATAAATTCCCTTTGGAGAAGCTGAATAAAATCCATTCCATGTAGGATTTCCAGCTCTGAGCAGATGTGAAAGGAAATCTGGAAGCCTCGTGAACTGGCAGAGAAATCCCAAAACTAAGCTGTTGAAAAATGATGGGATGAGAGATGATTATTTTTGAAAGAATCGCATCCCCTTTTGAGGCACTCTTGTTATTTCCCAGCCTCGCTCGTGTCTGGGAGGTTTGTTTGGAGTTGATTAAATACTTTGGGCTCATGACTGACAGTGGGGCTGGTGCCAAAGAGGGGAGATGGAGCTTTGCTGCACATTGTACAGACTTGTCAGAAGGGAAGCAGGGAAACATCTGTTTCTGTGACATGACAAGGTGCTGGTGAACAGCAAATATTACATGTAGGGCTTGTTGGCTTTGTACAGCCAAAATATTTTGCAGGGATCTGTCAGTTTGATGTTTTGGGTGAAGAGGGGAAGGGGAAGAAGGACTTCCCAAAACACTGTGTAAGAAAAGTGATGAAATCATCTAAAATGGCTGTGTTTGAATGTTCTGAGCATGGGGAGCAGAACCCTGGGCAGGGGCTGTGATGGACCTTACATTCCTCTCAAATTCCATCCTTAATACCAATGTTGAAAGGAAGGAGTGTGAGTATAACTTTGAAAATAATATTTCAACCTGCCAGTTCTGGGTAACCATTCAAAACAATTCATTTTTCTCAATTTAGACCAACCATGGGTTTTGAAATACTACAATGCTACAGCAAAGTATTGGCACAGCCTTGCAAGGGTTTAATTGCCTGCCTGTGTTGGTATTTTTTGTCTAAAAATAAACATTAGAAAATTAATTTTAGAGATCGTTGTTTACTCTGGTATCCCATGGCTTGTCATGATGGAAGAGTCATTTCTCCCATTTCAGGATGGAGCTCAAACTCAAACTCTGAGTCTATATCCCATCCCACAAAAACATCCCAGAGGTGCCGTGAATGGGGAGCACCAGTGTTAGACCACATTTAACTGCCTCACAGCTGGGATTTTACACGATCTGGTCTGCTAATAATGCTGAGAGTACAAAACCTGACATGGTTATTTAACAGCACGTTCTCCCAGTTCTCCTGTGCCTTCCTAATGGCACCACACAGGAGGCAGAACTGCTCACTGACCAGTTCAATTATTTTTCTGTAGCTGGACATGTTGCTAATGGTAATCCATTAGAATCTCCTTGTACTGCTGGCAGGTCTTTATTTATCCATGGGACTGAAAGCATTTAAAATCTCTCTGGAAAAATTTCTTTGCAGACAGAAGTGAGTAGTCCCCTGAAAAGAAGTGGACAACTCCTGCTCTTTCCCCTTTAGTAAGGACTTTTAAATGGAAATAAGATGTTATGGAAGTATTGGCTCTTGTTTTATGCTGAATAAAAATGGTGATGATGGTGATAAAAATAGATTGGATCAGACTATTTGCATATGGTTTCTCCAGCAGCACTTTCTGCTGTTTCCTTCACTGCTGTCACTTAGAATCTACCCATGAGCAGAGTGAGCCATGTTGGGGCTGCTCTGTCTGCAGGCTGTGCTTTTCCATCAGTTGGGATAACTCTGGGCGTTGGGAGCTGATGTGTCTGCAGGCTGTTCTTTTCCATCAGTTGGGATAACTCTGGGCTTTGGGATCTGCTCTGTCTGCAGACTGTGCTTTTCCATCAGTTGGGATAACTTTGGATTTGGGGCTGCTCTGTCTGCAGACTGTGCTCTTCCATCAGTTGGGATAACTTTGGATTTTGGGGGCTGATCTATGTGCAGGCTGTGCTTTTTCATCAGCTGGGATAACTCTGGGTGTTGGGAGCTGATGTGTCTGCAGGCTGTTCTTTTCTATCAGTTGGGATAACTCTGGATTTGGGGTTGATCTGTCTGCAGGCTGTTCTTTTCCATCAGTTGGGATAACTTTGGATTTTGGGGGCTGATCTGTGTGCAGGCTGTGCTTTTCCATAAGTTGGGATAACTCTGGATGTTGGGAGCTGCTCTGTCTGCAGACTGTGCTTTTCCAGCAATTGGGATAACTCTGGATTTGGGAGCTGATCTGTTTTCAGACTGTGCTCTTCCATCACTTGGGATAATTTTGGCAGGCTCCAGCTTTCTGTGCAGTCTGGATCCCACAAGTGCTGGTGTTGGCACAGGGGAGCACAGCCAAGCCTGGGAGCAGGGGGAGAGCAGGAGCAGATATTTTAAACTGCAGTCCCAGTGTATTTTCTGAGTCCTGCGTGCCTTGAATGGCAGCAATTTAGCAATTTACTGGGTAAGTTGTTGTTTTAGAGAAAAATTCCACATATTACTGTCCACCGACTCAGAATCTCTGCCTGTTTATTTCAGTCCTTGACCTTTGCCATGGAGTTGTCTTTCACTTTCTGCAGTACAGCAAATTTCCAACCAATTTTCAGCTCTGGGTTAGCTAATAGTTCTGTGTGAGGAGGTTCACACTGGTTTAAATGCTGCCTCACTGTTTAAATAACTTCTTTTTTTTTTTTTTTTTTTTTAAGCTGTGAGAATGCAACCACAAAAAATAATAAATGGAAAGTAAGGAAGGGAGGAAAATGTAAAATACTTGGAAATAACTTTGTAACAAACTGTTATAAAGAGGTATTTCAACTAGATAACTCCTATCCAATAATAAATAAAATAGTAGCTAAATCAAAGTTTAATTGGATCAAGTGTTCATTAACAATAAATAAGCTTAAGGTTTCGGAAGCATAAAAACTTCTGAGATGGAGAATCCAAGGGCCCAACCAATTCAATAAAATCTTTTGGAAAGTGGCCAGTAGGGAAACATAAAGCATCCAGGACACAGGGAGACTCATCCAGCCTTGGGATACTGCACAGAGTTTAACTGATGGGGATGAAGGAAATCCCTTCTGAGCTGGGGTTTGGATCTGCACCATCCGAACTGGCAGTGACAGACTTTGCCCTGATCTGCTCTTGAACACATCCACTTCAATCAAATCCTCAACACTGTGGCTAAACTATGATTTCAAACATTAATTTCATAGGATTCTGTTTAAATTTATGTTCTTTGAAGCATATGATTATTTTTTTAATGTCCTCATATGATTTGGTATTTTATTTTGTTTGCTTTTGCTTCTGTTTCTTTATTTTCCTTATTCAGAAATGTCTGTAAAGTAGATTTAAAAAAATAATAAAATAAATATTTTTTTCTTTGTTTTGCCTTAAAGCTTTTTTGAGGTGAGATTCCTGGGATTACATGGAAAATTCCAGCCCTGCATCATGAATTTACACAATGGTGTGATGATGGTTTTGAGATATTCTTAATAGTTTTCTGTTTGCCTTTTTGAGAGGTTCTGAGCATTAAGCTGACACTTTTAAGGAACTGTCTGACACGACACCAGATGTCTTGGACGTGTGGCAATGTCTTATCCAGGGTTTATTATTGCTCTAGGTAGGGTTATTTTTACTTCTGTGCTGCCATTTAGAGGGATCTGCCATTTTATCACCACTCTCTGCTGTCTGTGCCTTTGCCATCAAACTTCTGTCCAAACTTCCAACTTGCCACGTGATTTACTTCAATGTTGAATATCACGGCTCTGAGCCCTGATCCTTGAAATAACCTACATCTATTACAGGGGGGAGAGAAATAAAAATTCTGCCATATGCTTTTAATCTTTTAAAGTCTCTTTAATTCACAGGATGACCTCTCTTACCTCATGCTGGCACAGTTATTTTAAGATATTTAGGTAAGGGGCACTAGTAAAAAAGGTTATCATATACCATAACTTATGTTCATTATTCTTTTCCAGAAGATTGTCACCTTATTAATAGGCTTATATAAACTCGAGAGACACTTTATTTCTATTTTAGTTCTATGTTTTTTTTAGCTTCCTCTGTGTATCTGATTAATTGTCTCATCATGTGTTTGTTAGTTCTTTTTTTGATACAATTTCCACCTGTTTTCTAAGACTGAAGTCTCATTTTGTCTTTACCAACTTCTGTTTTATGTAAATACTAATAACCCACTAATTGCTGTTACACTGCTCCTACCACTAAGGGATGTGAGCATGATCTATCACTTGTAGGTTGTTCATTAGTCCTCAAAAAGAAAAGAAATGGAGAGAAATACTTTAATTTTTGTAGTACATTACGTTGATTTTACTTTGGGGGATGTTTGGATTGTGGTTATTTGTTTACATAAAGAGAAAAAAAAAAGTTTCCCATAGCAATTTTTTTCAATCTAGGTTTTTAGTGAGCTCACATTATGATAATGACTTGCCTCTGAAGAATTGTTCTATATAAATTTAGCCTTCATGATTAAATTTAGAATATAGTGAAACAGAATTTTAACTCATTTAGAAACTCTCAATCCATCTCTAAATGAAGTTTTCCATAATCAACTTATATGGGGGGGGAAGAAAATTGAGAAAATTCAATATTTAACAGTTAAAATGTGACATTGTGCAGACCCCAAGACAGCAGGAAGAAGAAAGTCCTGCTAGACTTTCCTTTAAGGAACATTTCCCATTGCTGTCTAGAAGCCAATTCTCCAAACTCATTTTCACCAATGGAGTAGCACTGTCTTTTGAAAAGCAAAACTGGATGTTTACTTAGGAAACTTATTCAGTTTAAGATTTTAAAAAACAAAAAAAAAAAAAGTTTTTGATACATTGTCTTTCTCAAATAAATTCCCAGCAATGGTAAATTGTAAATGAGTGTCAAATCATGATTCTCTGTCTCTGAAATGTGTTCTAACCCAGCAGCTCTCACAACACAAAGCTGTCTGGAATGGTGTTATGTAGAACCAGGGTGTTTTGTGGGGTATTTGATATTCTTATTTCCCCATTATTTATTCAGAAGAAATTTCTGTTAACAGTGCATTGGTCTCATAAGGCAATTAACTCCCTCCCCCTCACGGATCCCTCTGCAGATAAACTGCCATGCTCTGCAGAACAAAGGATTTGGTCTTTGGGGAAAATAATCTGCTGGAATGTTTTTCTTTCTTTTTTTTTTCTTTTCTTCTTTTTTCTCATTTGCTTATCACGGTGTTAACATGTGAGGGAAAACAATGAGTTACTTTGCTGCTGTCTGTGAAGACACAGATCAAGAGGATGCATTTACATCTACATCCTCTTCAGAATTGTTTTCCATCAGTAATGCTCAGAGCATCCAACACAATTGTCTCTTCCTCCCAGCCTGCTTTGCCCTTGTCTCCCTGAGAAAAAGCAGAGATAGAGTACACAGCTTGTGAATTCTGCCTTTAGTTTGGTGCCTGATGGAGACACAAAGCGCAGATGATGGCTCCTCTCAAGGAGTCCAAGTGTAGCTGGTTCAAGTCTCGAGTGTTTCGTTGACAGGAGAATGAATCCTCCCTCATTTCCACGGGGGTCAGCAGCCAGCTCTGGGATGGTGGGTGCCTCTGTGCGAGATGGTTTGTTTCTACAAAGCTCTATTAAATGCTGCAATGTTGATGTAATGCACACTTTAATTATTCTAAAACATAATTTATGCATTAGTTTCCATAGTAACTTGTCATTGCTGTGACATGGTTGGAGCTAGTGACATTTGTGAGTCAATTAAGCAATGATTTGCAGTTTTATTTCTCAAGTAATTTTTATTTTTTTTTTGTTATGGCCAGCTACATTTATATTGAAATTGTTATATATTCCATAGTTATATGCTAGATGGAAAATTAGTCAATGAGGTAACTGCATTTTAAGCATGAAGGAAATGTAATTGAAATCTGTTCCTGCAGAAGGTTGTATTTTCAAAAATACACTACTTTGACACATGGGAATATTGTTTCTTCAGGGCTTGCTCCACTATTAAATAAAGATTTAAGTGTTTGGCTCTGAAGGAATCATCACTTTCAACCAGGGACAATTCACTGTGCCAATAAAAAGGTTGTGTACAATTTAGAAAGGACCAGAAAACAATGTTCTTGGCTCTAATTAGTTTTCTTGATATATAAGGTAATATATTTCACAGAAGGATATAAATGATACTAACACTTTTATTTTGACGTAATAAGCTTTCTAAAGAATTACTGAGTTTAAATGAAAAATACTTACAGTGCTAGCAACTCCTGTTTTCCATTGGTACCCTCACAGTCATAGCTGCATGTGTCTGTCCTGGAGGAAACTCAGGGTCTCTGGTATTGTGATATTGTTTTGGCAAACTGATTTTTTAATGGGGATCTGCAGTAGATTGTGGCCATTGCAGCAGTAGAACGTGCTGGAAAAGAGCCAGTTCACTTCACAGTGGGTTTGTTGGTGTGGAAGAGATACAACACACAAATTGTGTCTCAATTATCCGGATTTCAAATATTCCAGATCATAGATCAGGAAGAAATTCTTTGCTGTGCGAGTGGCAGGGCCCTGGCACAGGTGGCTCAGTGATTTCTTTTCTGACCTTGGCAGTGCCCAAGGCCAGATTGGCCAGGGCTGGACAAGCTGGGTGGTGGAAGGTGTCCCTGCCCATGGCAGGGGGGGGGATGGGATGATCCTTAAGGGCTCTTTTAACCCAAACCATTCTGTGATGATGGCTACAGACTCTGAGAGCTGCAAATCCACAAGTACAAAAGAACGGTCTGAAAAAGGCACCACAGGTGGCTGAGGTTAGAAGGCCAAACACCCATGAGCTGATGGAGAAATCTTTTGTTTATAGGTTCACCAGACTATATTCTAGTACAGGATAAAAACTTGAATATATTTAAACAGCAGCATCATAGTGCAGAGCCCAGCTGTGCAGAGACAGTGTCAGTGATACACGTGCACCAGGGTGTGGTCCCTGACCACAGCCCCAGCTCTGGCTGGAGCCAAACACTCTCCAGATGGCACAAACAGCACCAGGAGTGGTGCCCTCTGCCAGAAACGTACAGCTGGGTGGAAAGGGTTTCAGACTGGGGGGAACTGCATTGCAGCTCGTCAGTAAATTACTACCTGAATAGGAGCAGGAGTAGTGGAGTAGTAACTGCGCCCAGCTCATGTCAGGTGTTGCAGAGGACAGGAGGGGACGTGGGGATGGAGCCCTGCAGGTTATCAGGGAACTCCTGGTCTCTCTTGCCTGCCCCAGAAATGCCCATTGTCCATCACATTTGTTCTCAGCTGGTGACAGAGGAATCAGAAATAGATTTGTTCTATGAGGTCAGTTGAAAAGCTGATGGAGAAATAAATTGAGATTGTTTTTGAATGGAATATTCTCAGGCATTTGAATAAGGCTTGGCTTTTTCATTCTTTCCCTCCATATAAAAATAACTGGCCAATGGAAGTGTTGGAGGCTGAATGAGTTACACTGCCTAGAAATTCATCTGCATTTTTATATTTACTCATTCTGAGCATTTCCAACTACTGATGGAGACAGTAAAAGGTTGTGCATAGCATTACAAAACTCTGCTCCGAGTAACAATTGGGGTTTGAAGGGATAAAATATATGAATAAAATTGGAAAACAATAAAAGTCACATCAGTGAAGCTTCTCTAGTACCTGACATGCTTTATTTTAGTAAAATTTCTTAATAGTTTTACCTCCCACTACATATATTACAATTATTGCAGTACTAAAAAGATCATAAAAATTGTTAAAAAAAGGCAAAGTATGGAAGACTGCTGAAGCCTGGCTGTAAATTGGAGACAGTGTTGAAACAGCAGGGACAGATTTGAGGTGAAGAATCAGAAGTTTATCTGTCACCATTATAGTGCAATGTTTCAGTTGTTTTACCTGCAAAATGAGGACAGTGGGAATTCTCTTGGGTGGGTTGGTCTGAACACGGTCACGTACACAAATTGCAAGAGTTCAGGAAGTTACTGCTTGTCAAAGGAGCAGCAAAAACTGTACGAATATTCTGTCATTTCTGAGTGAAATGTGAAAGCTTAACCCCCGTGCATTATCCTTGGGAAATGAAGTGTGTTTGCCCTCTCCCAGATATCCACACTCACAGTGACTGTGACGGGACAGATAAACCATAATTTAGCTGTCATCACACGGACTTGCCCAGTGACTCGTGAGCAGAACCAGCTTTTTAATCCCTGTTTTCCAAATATCCAGGTGTCCGTGGAGGAGGAGAACATTTAGGCTATAGCACACCCCGTGGTAGGTAGCAGGTTTCATGCACGTGCAGCCTCAGTGATGCTGCTGTCAAATTGCAGCTGTTCATCCCTCTGCCAGAAACGTTGGCAGCGTGGCCACTTGCTTGAGATGTATTATTCCTTCTCTTCTGTTGGTGCTTCTAAAGGAAATTAAATGCTTTTAGTGAGCTGGCATTTAGGGTGTTGTGTTGTCTTCTCTTCATCTCCTAGGGGAAGGACAATGGGGATTTCCTCCAGTTTCTCATCAATTCTCATCCACAGTTGCAGTAATCGTAGTACAGGGTCGAATTCTGGATTGTTTAGGTTTGGAATTCTTAAACTCTGGATTATGTTTTCATTTCCATGAACTGCGTTAACATCTGTTCCTATTACTGTACAATTCTGCTATATAACTCGTCCCCTTTTCTGTATAAACAGTGTTCTTCCATTTATATCTGAAAGGATTATTAAAAACATCCATTTGATGACCAAAAGACTTGGGTATTTTAGCCCTATTTTTAGAAATTAATGAAATCCAGCATGTGAAATGCTGCTCTATATAACCCTCGTGGTCACTGGCACCTTGTAGAAGTTTGCAAAATATCCGTTTCAGCTAATTATAGTGGTGTGAGTCTACATAGTTATCTGAAAAAAAAGGTTTGAAACAATGAAAGGGTTTTCATTTAGCAAAGTATTTATTACACTGTGATCGTTAAGATGAAAAGAATTTTAATGCATGTTTAGATTTCCATTGGAAAACTGAGCAGCTTTGATCTGTGTGCACTGCCAGGTCTTCATTCTTTTCCATGACACCTGTACACATCAAAAGCATGTAGTAGTGAAAATCTGTCAATTTTCACCACATATATCTTTAGACTGCCACGTTGCTGCATCATTTTTTCACTAGGAAAAGTGGCATGTGTAATTATAGGGAAGGCACAACTACAAATTGCATGCAATTACAGCCAAACAAGTAAACAAAATAAAACTAAGTGAGCTAAGGAGTAGCTGAAAGCCTTTTAATGGAGATGCCAAAGATGAGCTTTTGCAGCTCTACAATTTGCCAGTCAAATTATTGTTATTGAGGAGAATTTACCCACAGAAGCTCAGAGTAGAGGAAATGATTGGCAAATTGTCTTTTGAAATTGGTATATACTCTTCTGATTGGTTTCCCCCCATTATTCCTTCTCAAGATCTTAATATTTTCAAAGTTGAAAACTACAGCAGTTTTTTCTTTAAATCTGAACTTTCATGTTCAGTTTGTCTCATGAAATGCGACACATTCATGGAGGGGCACATCTCAGGAAATCAGTAACATTTTGAAGGTGTGCTTGTAATAAAAAGATTTATGAGTTTTTGAAGAGATGGCACAAAAGAGGATAAATACTGTGCCTACACTGTTCAGTTTATCAGTGAAATAATTCCTATCTGCTGGATCTAAATCAATGGGAGAAGCAAACAAAGCTGCAGAGATAAGGTTCTGTTGCCACTATAGTTGGGTCCTATTCTGAAGAAATTAAATTCTGGTTAAGGTTAAGCAAATCTTTTCTCTTACTTGTTCTACCCTAGCAGAACTGTTTCCCGAACAGTTTTTTTGGAGGTTTGGTTTTTTGTTGTTTTTTTTTTTTGTTTGTTTGTTTTTTTCCTAAGATTAAAAGATATTAGAAAGTTTGGATATAAGGAAGAGCTGGATTCTTTTAGATTCCTTTTAACAAGAAAGAAACCAATATAAAAAAACTGTTCCTCAGCCTATCCAGACACAGATTATTTTATGAGAATGTGGAATTTGTTTGGCAGCTGCATCCTCTTGACAAATAACCCTCCCTCTCCCCCAGCAGCATACTCCAAGATAATTGGCTGAGACGTTCTTAGCGAATAATTATTTGACCAATTAACGCTGTTAGTCGGCAGAGTAATGAACTGTGAATAGTTTTAATTCCTGTGAAATCCCACACTTTTACAAATGGAGGGAAGATAAAGAGCATCTCAAAGTTGTTGAACAAATAATTTTTTTAGAAAACACTGAAAAGATGCAGAAGTTTTTTTTTTTTTTTTTCCTTCTGCAAACTCTTGTGGAAACCAAATGCTATTCAGATTGATGTTTGAGAGAAAAAAGCTGTAAAATGAGAGATGAATACTAGCAGATGAAATATTTAGTTTCTTCTTCAAAACAAGGTTTTTGAATCCTTTTTGAGTTTATTCACACAGAATCATAGAGTTAATGGTTGTCTGTATAAGTCAAGGGCCTACCTGTGAAGAATTTTCCATTTAACTCAGTACATTTTAGCTAAATTTAATATGGACTTTGTAACTAGGCAGTAATAGTCTTGAAATATGTTCCTCAATGCAAACTGAGTGGTCAAGCTACTGCCAGGACTTGGATTAAAAATTGTGTTGTGGAAACTAAGGGGAAGAAACTAAGAAGCAACCTGGACTGTAGAGAGAAAACCTACTTGGTCATACATTAAAGAAAGTAGATAGCAGGTGGGGGGAAAAAATCCAAAAATTACAATAAATCTAAGAGCAGAGGACCAAACCAGGAGTATCTGAGAAATTCTGAAGGGCAAGGAGTATTAGGAAAAGCAACAGGAACTAAACACTAAAGCCAAAGTACGGGAGTGGAAAAAGTAGCTGGAAGCAGAGCATTCATCAGGCTGAAACAATGGCACATTCTCTCCATTGTGTTCTGGAGTGATTTGCCTGTAGGACAGAAAAATATCTTGTTTTGAAATCAGATGGAAATTAAAATGCAGCACTGTCTCCCAGGTTCTTTTTTTAGGAAAGCTTTTTGACAGCTACCAATGTCAGAAAAAGCTTCCTGTCTTAGTGTCTATCTTGAATTAAGAAAAACAAGTGAGAAGTAAAGCTTTGAAGAGTCTTTGTGTACACAGATATAAATTTGAGTTATCTAATTACTTTGTGGATACTCTGCAGAGAAGTTTCTTAGATTTCTGTGGCATGAACTGTATTTAAAAAAGTGGTTAAAATAAAATCAACATGCGCTTGAAAATATCATTAGAAGACATCACCTTGTTACTTTTTCTTAATGTCTCATTAAACAGATGAGGTTAATTTTTTACTAAATGAAAAGGAAAAAAGGTTTATGGTGCATTCCTTAGGCAAATAAAAGAGATCTTCCAATCCTCTGGAAGTTCACCATATAAATATTAGCAGTTTTTCAAAACTAGTCCTTTCTGTTCTGGTAATTTTAGATCCTTCTCTTCTGCATTCATTTAAATAGAGAGACATTATGGTGAAATGGTACAAATTTAGAGAATTCCTTGATTTACTGATATTTTGTGATTATTGTATAGAAGGGGTTTTACAAAATTTGGGAGAAAGGAATGGCAGTAGAGGTTCAAAGAAGATAGAGCTTTTTTGGTTTTATTTTTTGTATTTTTACATCTCTTCTTGTTAATCTGAATAATTGTGTACAGAATTTTGCTCCAGTCTCACACAGGGATGGATGTTGGGCTACAGAATGAACAGCAAAGATCCCAGGGCAGTTTGGAGGAATTCCTCCAGCAGCACACTCTTCTTTTTTTTTCTCATCTAGTTGGAGACTGCAGCTTTAATTACTCTAAATAACTTCCATTTGATCTTTAGTTTAAGTGAAAATGTCATTATATATCAGCAATTAGAGCAAAGCAAATGTTGCGAAAAGTTTTTCGCTGGTCCAAGTTGCAAGAAAATCCATGGGGTTTTTGTTTGTTTGTTTGTTTGTTTTGTTTGTTTATTTTATTTTCTCCTTTTGCCTTTTATTTTTGCTTTGCCTCAATAAGAATACCATGCTTTTATTCACAAAACTGTGCAAAGAGAATGGCAGGAACAGCCTTGTTACCTGATTTTTATAGCTGGTTTATTGAGGAGAGATCAGATCAGGGCAGGAATGTCACTGGAATTCAGGAATTAATTGTGCAGCACCATGGGATGCATAATTAGTCAAATGGCCAGTAAGAGGTGTGTGCTGGCAAGTGCATTGCATGAATGATTAATCTGATTTGGAGTAATGACTAAATATGATCATTACAATCAGGTAAAAGGTTCTATAATTCTGGGATACTTTGCTCCTGGGAAATAGCCCCCCCCATAATCCATCAATTTTTCCTCCTTGAAAAGCAGCCATAATGAGCTTTGGTTTTAATGGTGTAGGTCATCTTTACCTGGATCTATTTTATAGCCCTATAATTGCCTTGATTTCTGTGAACTTACTCGTGATTTATGTTGCTATAAATAAATAAAGAACAAATATTAACTAATACTGCCACACAATCTCCACTCAATTATATAGATGTGAGCTGGATTAGCCTCTCAGCATCCCACTTGAAAGTCTGGAATAAAGAACATCAGGTGTTTTACAGAAAGGTTAGAGAATATTAATAGCCCTAAACAGAAGAAAAAATTCAATTATGAGCCTAATAGACAAATTACCCAAATATGTATTGTGCTCTTAGTATGCAGTTAATTATGCATGATCTAGCAGGCTTTTTTTTTTTTTGCTTTTCCTCTATATTTGATTACTTGAATTTAATAATTTGCGTACTCTTCATCAACACACCCTTGGGAACCCTCATCTGATGTTTCCCAAATTAAAGCCTCATTGGTTATGTTAAATGAAGCTGAATATATAATTCAGAAAAATGAGAAGGACCAACCAATATTGACAACTCCTCCTGGAATTCAGGGTCTGGAATAAAACTCATATTGAAATCTCCATCAGCACCTTGTTAGAGGATTTTATCAGAATCAAACTTTTCACTTTTCCATTAATATTTCTGGATGATTTGTACAATTATATGCATTTCTGGAGGGAATTACAGGGTGCCATGGTACAGCAAACATTTTATTTGAAGCAAGTGGTGACTCTGCTGTAAATATATGAAACCATGTTGTCCTTATTTCATGTGTGAGGTTAGTATAGAAAGGTTCTGTTCCATAAGAACTAAAATGAAGTTAATTGTACCTTATATTATAGACCTTGAGTAGCAACATTTAATTTCAAGGTAAATGTGCTGTGTTTCTGCAGTGTTCAGCTCTAGTCTGTGTGTTCCACATGGTGGTGAATGATCTGTCCTGTAGTTGTGCATGTTGTTTCAAACTGGGAAGTTGTAATTTTTAACTTCTTTTAAATAGTTCTGAATAAGTGGAATAATTAATCAGGCCATCACAGAGGTATTTTGTTGCTGTGTCTCCTATTTGCTGCTTCACTCTGGCTTTTTTTGGATGTCTGATGGTCTTTTATTACTGTTTTTCTCCCAGTTTGTGATTTTTGTTGTTTGATTACGTTGCTTGTTCGGATTAAAGGTTTTGTTTTCTGCCAAGAGCCCAAACCAGATGTTTCTCTACAAAAGCATTAAAAAAAATAAAAATCAGTTACAAACAGATGAGGAGTGGCTCATAGTGAGTGACTTAGTAACAGAAAAGATTCCTCTCACTAAAATTGGTAGCTTTTCATTAAAGGGTCAGCAGCATAAAAGCAGCTGTAGCTCTTGAAAATGTGTCCATTGAAACACTCATCAAACCCAGTGCTCTCAAAGCCTTTTTCTGTTCTAAATGTAAATACTGTTCTTCCACCTTCCTATTCTTTCTGTCTTAAAATGATCCACACACACTATATTGTATCTTTCTGCTGACATTTGCCTTGTCTCTTTTTGAAGTCTCTGTCAGTGTAAAATGGTGTTTTCATTTGCTTTCTTCGAGCCTTGGCTAATGCAGAAAGAGAAACATCAATGCTGGGTGTGCTTTATTATCCACCCTGTGCTCTCCCTTCCTCTCACAAAGCTGCTCCTTCTGACATAAACTCAGCTAAAGGGACAAGTAACCAAATTTCCCACCTGTACCTGCCTTTCTCCCAGTCTTCCCACCAGTTTAACCAGTGTGGACAGGACTCATCCCATGTCCTCAAGACCACGGTGACATCCTGCTCTGCACTGACACTTTGAATTTTGCAAGGATTAGCGTTTGCCTTGCTCATTTTCTGTCAGATGCACATGGGTTTTGATAAAATTGGGTTAATGAACTCAATAAGAATCAGATTTCATAGTCCTGTCAGGATCTGGAATAATTTTAACTAAGAAGTTTAATCAGATGTACCTTATTTATAGAGCTCATCTGGCTTTTGTATTTTTCTTTTTTTTTTTTTAGTTTGCTTTATTTATCTTTTGTTTGTTGATGAAGATGTGGGGTTTAGATGAGGGAAGGAAAAGTTGTTTTTTTTCCTCCTCTTTACTGTTTTTATCCAGGCTTGTTTAGTATGAAGGCCCAAAACAGGGTCAAAGCCTGATTGTGATGCTGGCCTAAGGAATAAATGTCAGAGCTGAGGGACTTGTTCTGAGCTTGTGTGTGCTCAGCAGCTCACTGGAGCTCTACCAAGAGTGATGACAGTCAGAGCTGACAGTCATTTGAATCTCTGTGTGTGTCAGCTGCTGTCCCCGGGTCAGGGGTGACAGAGACAGCTCGAGCTGGGTGGAAACTGATGTCAAGTCACTCAAGCAATCTTCCCACTTGCTGAACATAGATAAGTTGTAAATCACTTTAGTCCAGGAGAAAAACACAAACAAACAATCAAAACCACTTTTGAGAGGCACAGGGAGATCCTGGTGAAAAAGTTGCAAAAGCAGCAGATTCAATTCCTTCACAGCATCAGTAACTATAAAGAAATTCATATTTCCTACTTCAATTTTTGAAGCTTGTTGCGACGATGCAGCCTTCAAACAAGAAGTCTTGTTTAAAACTTTTTCATCTAAGGGGTGGAACTGGTGGTTACATCTTTGCCACCAAAAAAAAACCTAAAAAAAATGATGTGTTCTTGAAGGATGGCCTGCTTGGCTGGATTGGAGACACAGAAATCAGAAGGATAATCCATTTCTGTAACACGTGGGGCACTGTTGCATTCCAGGATGAACACGATCCAACTCTGCCGTGCTCGAGGGATGTCTGAGATTGCTCTGCCTTCCCAGCATCACCACACTGCTGGGGTTTGCTCCTACCAATTTCCTGTTAAAAAAAACAAAACAAAACAAACCAACAGTAAGCACGGTGCCTGCAGAATTGCACAGGGGAGGGAGAGGGGGTTTAATCACCTACAGCTTTCTGCTGGGAAACTCTTAGAAGACATAACAAGAATTGAGGAGAATTTGAGAGTGCATACACTGGCTTTCCAACAGGCTGTGATTAGAAGAAATACCCCAGAATTGCAAAAAAAAAAAAAAAAAAGCAAAAAATCCCAAAAACCCCAAAAACTGAGAGAGAGAGCAGAAAAACTTCTTTTTGTTTTAAGCCATTTTCAAAACTTGGAAGAAAAACAATATTCCTTTCTTCACAAGGCCGTTTTGCCAAGTTCAGTGCAGGCATAAAATCAATTTCTCCCCATTGAAAACTGCTTTTCCTTTCACTGAGTTGTAATGTGTCTGTGAGGGGCTGAGGGCTGGACTTGTCTGTCAAGGCTGGAGTAACTCTTGGAGCATCACTTGTTCTTGGTCTAAAAGTTGCCTACCTGATAGCAGCACCTTCTCTTGTATCAGAAGTGATGGGAGCTAGAAGGTTTCAAGCCCTTATGAAAATTGAATTGATTATTTGTTTTCTTAAGTCTTTTTGATGCTGCCCCAAAAACTGACAAAACAACAGCAAACAAACAATATCAAACAACAACCAAAACAAAACAAAACAAAACAAAAAAAACCCAAAACTCCAAACAAACAAAAAAATCCCCAAACTTTATTAAAAGAGGATGATTTCCTGGAAGTGACAGTAAATATGGTTATAAACCAGGAAAGACTTGCAGTGTAAATAAACCAGAGCCAAAGGATGAATTAAGCAATAACAGCCACATCTCTTTCTAAGAGTATTTATCTGTCTGTGGCGTGTGTCCAGCACCAAGCAGATGGTATCTGAAATGCTGAACAATTTAAGCTACAGGCTGCAGGAGTCTCAGCTTGCCCATTAAAACTGAAGCAAAACAAAATTATTGTAGTTGCTGATCTCACCAAGGTTGTCCTAGAGCTGTGGTAACGAGCAGTGGAGGCACTTTGGGTGTAGTCCCACAAATACAAATTGGGGCGAGAGGGAAAATTACACTGGTGTGTCAGGAGCTCTGTGGTTGTGTTGGAATATGTGAACTTTGGTGAACGAGAGCTGCTGGATTTTTAAATAGTTACTGTGCGTGGAAAATATCAGTTTTAATTAAATGTTATTGAGCAAATTAGGAAATCAGAAAGCATGGAATAATCCAGTGACTGTTCATCAAAGATGTAGATAACTCAAGTTCATGTGTTTCTTCAGCTCCAGTTGAGATAACTCAGATTACAGCATTTTGTGGGCAGTGCTCACAAAACAAACCAAAAAAAAAAAAATAAATCTTCTTCCTTTTGTATTTCTACTTGGAAATAAAATAAAAGTTATAGCAAACCAGCTAATGAATATTATTAACAGAAAACCTAGGAAAATTCTCACTAAAAATGGGCAAGTTAAAAACCCATACAATTCTATAAGCGATAAAAGGGATTATTCCAAAGTGTGCCTACATTTTGGTACAAAAATCTCCTTTGCTTTTACTGTTCTCTGTTGGGAAATCTGCTTTTCTAGAAGTGAGGGAATGATGGTAAAATGCAGAGTCTCCCTGGAATTGCTGTGCCATAGATTAACTGAAGCTGATGAAAACAAAGATGCAAAAATGTTCAGAAAAAATGAAATCCTAGTGGTAAATAGAGTTTTAGAAGTCTAAAGGAAAATAAAAAAGGGCCCTTAATAGTGTGTGGTTGGTGGACTAAGAAGACTGAGCCACCATTGTGAACACACATCAAGAGGAAAATTGTATGTAGTTAACATTTAGATTTCTTTCTTCAGATATAAAAGGACACTAATTGTATAATTCACAGTTCATGTTCAGAAAAGGAAGAGATTTGCTCTGAATTAAAAGTCATGCTATGAAACAGCCGGGCAGGAGCGAAATTGGCAGTTCTGCACAATAGGCCAAGCATGAATTCCATTATGCTCATGGCACAGAGAGCAGAGCTCGCTGTACACTGCCCAAAACTGTGTAAAAGTCAAAGTGTGGGACAGAGAGGAGATGTTCAGTGCAGCAATTACTCAGCAAGTAACAGAACCCGCCCAGGGATGAATAAAAGGCCATGCCTGTCTTGAAATCCACCTTTCGAACCTGTTCAAATCCTGGCAGAGGATGTACAGAATTCCAACCATCTGATAAACTGAATTTGAAGATGTAAAACTTAAACTTTGAATAATTTCTTGAGAACAAAGGATTTTTTGGAATTCAGAATGCCTTAAGACTTTAAGTAGCTTAAAAATGGGTTTCTGCTTTGAGGCACTTAAGTCTAGGCCTTTTTTTTTTTTTTTTT
>VZTB01016237.1:286828-310647 GCA_013397245.1 Thryothorus ludovicianus | reverse complement strand
GCTCAGCTCGGCTCGGCTCCCTCAGAGCAGGACTGGCTCGCTCAGGGCCCGGTCGGGCCAGGCCGGCTCCCTCAGGGCAGGACAGGCTCCCTCAGGGCAGAGCCGGGCCAGGCCAGCTCAGCTCCCTCAGGGCAGAGCCGGCTCCCTCAGGACCGGGCCGGGGTCACTGCCAGCCGCTGCCTGCGGGTAACGTCGGGGACCGGGCCCGGCGGACTTCCCTTTTCCAGCCTTTCTCCGCTCTCCTGAGGGATGGATTATGTAACCTGACACTGCAGTCTCCGGAGTTTTCCCAGTTTTCAGCTGACCTCATTTCAGTGGGCTAAATAAAATAGGTGTAATTGGCGGTTGGAGAACTATTTCAGAATTTCCGCTGGGGCCTGTATGTATTTACTTCTCTAAGTTCTCCTACGTAGCCTATAGATGTGCATTGTTTTCAGAGAAAAACTGCAATTCTCCTCACATGTGGAAGACATTAAACAGTGTCTGTTTCTGCTGCTTGTTTTGCATTCTTGTGCCATCATTTATTATTTCTAAAAGTAAGCATGTGAATTCTACATAAACAATAAAGCTATGGGAATTTCTTCTAATTTCTCTGTAGAGAGTAGAAATACGGTCATGCCTATGTCCTGAGAATGTAGGGATTGCCAAAAAACACAGTAGATACTTTTCAGAGAAAAACAGTGCATGTCAAGTAGCTGATGAGTCATAAAACCTCAAGTTAGTGTAAGCAGATGTTGGTTACAGCTCACATTGATGGGAAGTACATAATCACCACCCCGATAGCCTCCCACTGTCCGTTTCTGGTCCAAGAACTTCCCCAAAAGTGTGGTTTCAATTTTATGGAAAGCCTTTGAAATTTGGCACAGTTTCCAAAAGTATGTAGGAAAAATAAAGTCTGCCAGAGGTTTGGCCTCCAACTGTGAAAACAGACACTGCCTTTTCAAACTCCTCTCCTAGATCTACTGACCAACACCCAGAAGAGAGAATTTAGACTTTTAGAATACGACAGGAAAATGAAGGTCTGTATGCTCCTGAATTCAACTTTTGGTAGCATTTAGCATTTACATCCTTTGTTTTAGACTGTCAGCTGCTGCACAAGGCCAGGCTCTGATGTGAAAATATTTGCTTTAAAGAAGGAAAGGGAAGTCTTTTCATATGTACTGCAGGGACAATTTTTGCTTGTTGTTTGGATGGATTACAACAGTTAGAGAGAAGGAGGATTTCATTATTTACCAGCCATGGAAGCAGACTTCAGGCAATATTAAAAATGTAATTATTGTTTGTTTCTGTTCTGCAGACCCGGCTAAAAATCATATTTGGTGTGATTATATGCCTTTTGCTTTCCTTATTACTTCTGTGTATTATACTGCTTCCATCAAGAGGTAAGGTATTTCTAATGTAATGTAGTGTAAAATGCAGTATCTTTGGCTATTGTGGCTTCTAAAGTTCACAAAAGTTTATCAAATCATGTTTAGGATTGTCCTGTCAGAATTGTTATGGCTTTATCACTTTACAGAAATGTACTGACAGCTGAAATATCCTGAAGGTAGAATTGAAATGCCAGCAGATGTTGAAACAAGGAACTCCTTGAAGTGAAAAGCCCCTGAATTAACTTCATTGTGCATGATATATAATGTTCTTAGTCATAGCTGCAAAAATAACTCTCAGATCTTCTCATATTATCTTTCTGTGTTAGGGGTTAGGAGACTTTCCCAAACTGTTAGAAATATTCTTTAGCTTGATGAATTTGCATTTGGTTTTAAATGCTTGTGTAATAATCAGAGAAGTTCTGTATTCAATTAAAAGTTAAATATTTTTTTTTGTAGATGGGATATGATGAATTATTTGTGAATATATTCAAGCTTGCATTTGAAAATTAAAGTCAGCATTGTATAAAATAGGGATGGATAGCTCTAGTATTGTAATGCTGGCTGTAGGTAAAGCAGTGTGGTCTGCTGAGTCCTCTGATGAAGCTTGAAATGAGTTTCGAAATTTTGAACCTGAGTGGCTCTGACTTGATGGTAATTGTTTACTATGACAAGTTAGTAAAGACAATACAAGTATTTACATGACCCTCTCACTATAGCAGATTACTTGAATGCCTCTGAAATAATGAAAATATTAATAAAAGGCTTATATTCCTGTAACAGTATCTATTTAAAGGGTTTTTTTTCTATTATTATTCTCTTTTTGTGTGTGGGCAGGGGGACTGAGATGGAGAAACAGTTTTGTATTTGCAACTAAATGTTATAAAATCAACCATCTGCTTAAATCTTCTGAAAGTTAAGTCCTGCTGTTAATATGCAGGTTTTGTGAAAGGTGAAATCTCCTTCATATCTGATATTTCTGTGAATAATGTTTATCATGGGTTGTTGAGAAAAAGGTTGAAGGTTTCTGAAGCAGAGATGATTCTGTTATGCATCATTTTAATATGAGGATAGATATATATCCATCATATATATCTATAGATAGATATAGATATGCATATGTATTATGCAGTGCTGGAAGAGATACAACCTCAGAGTGACAGGTTTGACTTTTACTGTCAATAGTGGGGTGCCAGATTTTTTGTCTAGCTAAGCATGGTCAAATCTGAGCTTTCACTATGAGGTAAATGCATGCTATCAAGTCAGACTTACTCCCATCAGATCTGCATTTTATGACAGGGAAGGCAGAATATTTTTATGAGATTTAAATGTAAAAAAATAGTAGCGAGGGAACAAAGAGGTTGAAGACCAAGGATCAGTTTGGCAGCCTGAAGAAGTTGATAAAGATGATATGGAAGGTACTGTAGGGAAAAAGTGACTGTGGTTTTTTCCCCTCTCCAGTTGTCACGTACAGCTCACTGGCTTCTTCAGTACCTCAGCAATTATGGAGAACTCTTGTCATCTTTCTTGGAATAGTCATACCAAGTACCACATTTAGATCAAGTAGGGTGATAAAGAAATGATCTTACTTTGCAGAATGCTTTTGGAGGAGCATTTTAGACAATTGAGGAACACGTGGTTATGTACAACACACAGTTATGCTGGATGTGTCGGATTATGGCTTCTTGTTCTCAGGTGGAGCTGCAAGTGCTGCAGTTACCTGTTCAAATGCCTTAACCTTTTTGAATTCTAAGTAGTCTACGGATCAGTTGTAAATAGAAGAAATATAAATTAATTTTGCATTTACAAATTTGGCAAGCTGAAGACAGACAGGAAATGGCTACACAGCTGGAATGTTGCTTGCACATTCCGGCTTTACCACTGTTCAACTGAAAAGATGTGACAATTTAAAAAGACAATTAATTGTGTATGAGAAATGTATAGACACAGACCAAATAAATTTTTAACTTAAGAAATCTGCAAAGAAAAATTGAAGGAGCATTTAGTTCCGTTTTTGTCTGCTAAGGTTCTAGTCCTTTCATATTCTTCAGACTTCTCAAAATGTGATAGATGGTTTTGATTTACACATGCAAGATTATAAAAATGTCAAAAATTCTCAAAAGTTAATTGGAAAATAATTTTTTGGGAAGGGATGTTAAGTGGGAAATACTTGCAGTTATTAGACAATTTCTGTGGGGCTTGGAAGAGCAAGGTGGGCAATCTCAGTGTAGCAAATGGCATCCATGCCTAAGATATCACTGACCATTTCTTGACACATGTTTGAGTAAGGAATGTGTGGTGGGATTTACGTGACAGTGATTACCCAGCGACTCCAAATGGTACAGAAAGGAGCTTTTCACTTGTACACTGGTGTGTCTAGTCCTGTTCTTCTGCAGCATAAGCAAGAATGAAAATATCTGTCTGCAGCTGAGAAGCAATAGCAGAACCACAGGCAGAGTTGCAATTAACTGTATGTATTGCTTAGGCTTCAAATGAATCTCTTCTGCTATTTTTCATGAATGTCCAAAGTTGTGTCTCTTGAAGTTTTGTTCCCTGTGTACTCTTGGCCAAGGCCTGAGGCCCAATCCCTTTCTCTGTCACAGATGAGGTCGGAGGGCTCAGCCACAAAGTGCTGAGCACCCGGTTTCTTATGAAGAGGTGGTGTTCTCTGCAGCACCTCAGCTGAATCCAAAAGTGGAAAAGCAGGTTCAGTTGATGTGAGTTGGTGCTGAGTGTCACCAAAGTTCTGGAGCAGGGTCAGGAGTGTTGGAATTAATTTCTGGTGCTAAACTGAGTTTTGTGTTTTCTCATGTTGGAGGAGTTTGTGCTTCAGCTGTTCAGCATCAGCTCACAGAGGTGAGAATGGAAATTCTAGTCCAGAAGCAGATAATAAAACCATGCTAGCCAGTTTTCCTTTGGCATGTCTTCTATTTGATGTTTAGCAGTGGATGCTAAATAAAATACTTACAAAAATACATATATGTTAAATACATGTAAAATACATATATATTTAACTACATATAAAAAATACCACATACAGAAACAATGATACCTTCTGATTATTATGTATGCTTACTTTAATTTTGCAAGACTAGACACAATTTATAAGGACGCACATTAGAACATGTTGTGGAATAAGCCATAAGCCAGGAGAGCTTTGCAATATAAAGGGTTGTGCTGGTTTACCCATATCCAGTCTTTGAAATTGAATAATCCTGGTAATACAGAGAGAATTGCACAGTGATTAAGTGATGTGCATAAATCTGAGTTTAATATAACTGAAAGTGTGTGTAACTGAGTTTAATATAACACTTTCAGTGTTTTATTAAGTTCTCTCATGACAGAGAACTGAAAGGTAAAGGAGGAGCTATCGGCTTAAGGCCAGTGATAATTATTAGATGTTTACAGACTTTTATCACTACAATTATACATGTAAGTCCAATATACTCAAATGCATGAGTGAGTAATTATGATCATTGAATATATAAAGCAAGTTACACTGTGAAGCAAAACAGCCAGTTCTCAGAGAAATGCAGAACTGCACCCTGTAAATGAGTGGAAATGGACCACAAAGGATCAAAACTGAGGCAGCAGGGTGGTGAAGGGAAGTGAGGAAAGCTGAAATTTGGTAAGCTTTCATTTCTGTTGTTGGCTGTGCTGTGTGCTTTCCTTTTGTCCCTGGGCATTTTTCTTTCATCCTTATTATTTCATAGAGAAACAAACCACAATGAAAGAATTTGCTAAGCCTACCAACAGCCATCCAAATTAATGTCTATAGAGTGCTGCAGATACATAAAATACTTTTCATGTTAGTGTCTGGTTTGTGAGCAGAGACTTCAGATACTATTATTGAACAAGTCTCTAGTTACAGAAGAATCAGCAACAACTGTGGGAAACTATTGATGATTCTGCTGCTATCTTCTGTTACCTAAAAACAAGCATTCAAAATTGTAAGTACTCAGATGAGAAATAGCTGTGGTCAAATTTTTTTCAGTATGGTGGTAGAAGTTCAGGTCTTATTTGGCATATTTTGAAAATCAGTAGTCATAATAAATCTCATGGAATATTAAATATGTAAGCATAAGATAGCTAACATAGGGAAGGTTTAAATTAGAGCTCTGAAAATTAGACCAGTGATGAGAAGTTTGTGGTATTGATTCCTTAAGTTTTAGCTTTTATATTTTTTAGATTCTGTGCTGTTTTGGTGGGTAGTTTTAGGTTTCATATTAATTGTTACTAAGCTCTCTTCACAGAGTAGATAGACAAAACAAAACCTTCTCTAGTTTGATACTAAGGACAATTTTCAGGCCCACAAACAACGGTGAAGTGAGATGCAAAAATAAGGAGGATGGAGCTTCATAACCCAAAGCTTTGGTTGGACAATTGATTCTAATATGCTAATGGACCAGAACTTATAAAAGTGTGAGACCTCATGATTGGGCGTCCATTTTGTGACCATTTTGGGGCATCTTGGGTGTGGTTTGGCTGGACTCTTGTGTGGCCCATGTGTACCCACTGAAGCTTTTTAATAAATACCTACTTTATCCTCTTGCTCTGACTAGTCTCTGTTCCAGGTCAGCCTCCAGAAGGCATCAATATTGTTTGTCTCTTAAGATGAGAAAAGGAACCAGGTAATTTTATGAGATTAAGGTACCAAAAAGGACTGCAAATTTTAAGCTTTCTATACAAGCAACCTTGGAATTAGATCTTGATTTCTTTTGCTAATAAGCTTATTCACTTAGAGAATTTTAACTGAGAGATTGTGCTAAGTAATCATCATTCAACAGAACTGAAATCAACATAGAACTGAATTCTTTGGAATTATCTTCTGTGCATTTTTTTTTTAAGTCTGCCATCTTCTTATGTTTATCATTAGTGTATCAATGATCTATAATATGCAGTAATAGTATTAGCAAGAAGAATTAACTTCTTATTGAACTTCTTAGGATATTTTCTGGACATATTGCAAGCCCAGAGTTTATACGGACAGGTTTTTGCCTCTGGATTGGCATTCAGTTTTATTCCTTGTGACAGCTTTCTTCTGCATTAGTGCAGACAAGGCTTGTGTCAACAGTCAACCTGACATGTGTATTCTACAGTAAGTAATAGTCACTTAGCAGAAGAAAATATGTATTTTCATTACAAAGTACCATAGAAGGCAATATGAAGAAACATTTCCCAGGAAGTCAGTGTGATCTTAACAGAGAGGGCAACTAATGAGCAAGAGATGGAGCATGATATGAAACCTGGGAGCAACGAGTCATCTTGATTATCTGGCTGTCATCTGAGAGCTCTGAAGGAACAAACAGAAGTGGCAAAGATCTACACACTGCAGTGTGACATTTCTACTACCTCTGAAAACCCTGGCAGAATTCCTTTTGATTTTAAAGAAGAAAGCGTAGTGTTCAGAATTCCTAGACCTGAAAGCTGCCATTATTATGCTGTTGAACTTTAAAAATTGGCCTTTATCAGAAAAGTTCCTGTGTCTTTTGAGGATTAAATATTTTGATTACTCTCACTCTTATGAATTGCATAGATTCTACACAGGAACTGCGCAGCATAATCCTCTTTTTATCCATTTGATTGACCTTGAATTTTCTTTAAAAATCTGCCCTAGCTTAAGTTGTTTAGCTTTGGGAAAAAATATAGCCAGACAAGAGCCAGAAAACCAGCCTCCACTTCTTGCCTTACTTTAATACAGTTATCTGACCTGCTTAAAAATCAAATATTTGAGTTCCTGTCTTCTTTCGAGAATCATTGTCAATTTTCTTTTGCAGCATTAAATAAAAAGTTCAAGTTTTGGTTCACTCATTCATTACTTTTTAACATTATTTTCACTTGCATTCCTTCATCGATGTTTTTTGTGTGACTACTAAGAAATGTATGTGGATGATGATTATTTTGCAAGCCATCTCCTAACAATGATTAATGAGGCAAGTACAAAATTTGGAAGTAAGGATTTGTAGGCACATCCTGTTGTTTGACCATTTGCTGAACATGTGAAGTTCTTGATTAAAATAGTTACCTCTACAAGTTCATGAAACCCATACTTTAAAAAAAAACCCACCAAACAATCTTTTATTTTCCATTTGTGTGGAAAAGGCCTACTTGGACTTATGGGATCTTCAGGTAAATGTGTCCGAGTGAATAAATGGTTGAAATAAATTAGTTTGTCTAGTGAATTTTGCATTCCCAAAGATGAACCTTTCTGAGGCTAAAGGACCTAATCAGAGCAGTAACAGAGAACTTTCCTTTCTGCTGCACCTACGCTTTACATATCTCCAGGACTATGGTATCCTCACTGTTTCATGGCACTAAATACAGAAAAAAAAACAAACACTGGACTAATAATTTCTTTTCCCTCTTTTCATTAACAGAAACTTTTTGTCTTATTCTTAGTTGTCAACACAGATGATGGTCCCAGAGCTCTTACATTGGAGGATTATTTGAATGGAAACTTCCAATATAAAACATTTTTTCCATATTGGGTGTCAGGTAAGTAAAACCTTTTCTCAAACATAGATAAGACTTTCTAATATATATTTCCAGACTGGTTTACACAGACTGAGAAATGTATTTTCCTTCCAGCTTTACTTTGAATGAATGCTAACTATGAAATTAAACAGTGTGTTAGTCAAAACTTATGGTTGAAATTTACTGTTCTGTCAGTCATTCTAGAAAATCCAGGTATTTGATGTTTCAACAGACATGTCTGAGTCAAGTATAAACTATAATTTTACAGAGGCCTTCAGTGTTTTATTTCTTTTACTGTCATATTCATTGCAGCAAGTGAAAGAAATTTGTCAATGTGTCAGTCATTCCTTAAGCAATCTCCTTTTCAAGCTTTTCACAGCACTTTTTCACTTACCACTTGTAATGATTGAGGTAGTCTGTCTTACAGGCCCTGTTCTTTGTTTTCAGTAGTACCTGGCTCTGCAATGAGGCCAGCTGTTCTAATTTCACTTAAGGAAGTGCTAACACAGCTGAAATTCCTGTGTTCCAGGATGTTGCATAGGAAACAAAGTTGAATGTCTGAGTTCCTTAAGGTGGAGACATGAAGTTGATTGTTGCTCATATTGTGTCTGTGTGTGGCTGAGGTGCTGCTCTTGTAATCATTGAATTGCACAGGCCAGGAATACTGGAGCTAGCCTGGATTACATTCTAGCACACGTACTGCTCCCATCTCTGTGCTGCCTCAAGCACTTTTCTGTGCCAGCAGCAAGAAGCATAGTGCCCATTCTCATGGAGTCTCACCAAGCTAGTTTTAGCCCACAATTTCAGAACTGAAGTAAAGTTTTATACAGCATTGCTTGCAGTGGTTCAATTTTATGATTAACAGTTTGAAATATGTTGATATCATTTGTATGATTTAAAAATTAGGTCGCTGTTTGTTAGAATTCTGTCTGAATGTCTGAAGAATGTAGGCAGCATATCACCTAAACTTATTATTCTTCTCTCTTTATAGCTTTCTCACTTAGACTTATCTTTCCTTTTAACAGTCACAAAACTCACACAAAAGTCATGCCATAGATTCCATAGATAGTCATGCCTACAGCATTCCATATGTCTACTTCTCTTCTGAAACAAGGAGTTAAAATTGTATATCTCATCCTGAGGGTGATTTTAAACATAAATACTGTTACACAAATCACACAAGAGTGCTCAGAAGAGCCAAGGGTGATCTAATTTCCTAAAAATGAATATCTTCACAATGTTTCAGACTGCTTTTTAACTTTTAATCTTGTTTTCTAGCTACACCAAATATGTCATTACTTCTCTCTGTTTATAGCAGAGACAATAATAATCTGAAATTAAACATTCTCTACCAAAACTATAGCTCAGATCTTGAGTACAGGCAGGGTTAAATTCTATTTTCAATCAAGCCCACTCTCTCCTTTTGTAGGACTTGCGTGAGTAAGGGCAGAGTCATGCAGTGTCAGTTGCATGGTGCTGGTGTTATCTGCAGAATATGTAAATGAGAATGTTCTGGTAAAATGATAGGCAAAGATATTTTTTTAAAAAATATTTACATTTTGATATTGACTTTCTAATGAGTCTCTCACTGGCATTCTTAATCAGACATTGATGAGAATAAAATCTGGCATTTACTTGTAAAATTAAATAGTTGATCCTCTGTGCACTTTATAATCTCAAGAATGTACTCAAGAATTTTGAAGACAGTTTCTTGATATCTCTGTACCTCAGCAACATTAGAAGAAAAACATTTTTTTATGTAGCTGCCCAAAGATATTTGCATAAAACCTATTCTTTGAAAGAGGTGTGAATTCGTTGATAAACAGATTTGTTCTGTAGTATCTTCTGTGAGGGTGACAGACATTTTATCTCGTTTATAAAGATAATGAATATCTTCATCGATCTGCAGAAGATGATATTGTTCTTTACAATGTTGAAATTAATTACGCAACCACCATCATGACAAACAGCACAATGGTATGTACCTTTTTCATTAATAAAAAGCCAGAAAAGTAAAGTTGTATTTCAAGTTACAGTTTAAAAGTGAGTAAGACAAGAATCTAGTCTACTTCTTAATTTTTCAGAAACAAGTTAATGCTTCAAATTATGTGATGTCATCAGACCAATATTTCATAGCTCTGGAGAGCAATTATTCAAAGGTAATTGTTTTAATATACCTCTTAATGTAATGTTTAATTTTATTTGGTATTTTTTTGATTGTGTTTACCATAGATGAATGTTTCTAGATAAAGGGGTAGGCTGTGAAGAGGGAGCTGATTAATTGTAATTAGATTATCTTTGTCAAGGCTAATAATATCCTCTTGCATATTTATGCAGCTGTGGAGATACTCTTATACGGCGTCATATCACATTTACGATCTCATAAATGGGTAAGGCCTGTTTCTTACAGAGAGCTGTGGTGAATACACTGTAGTGATGTGGTTGCAAGCATTCACTCCAAATCTGTAGTAATGTGACTACCAACTTGCTTTGCTTTTGCCTGAATCTGTCAGGTTACTTGTTTGCTTGAGAAAAAAATGTTTTCTAGGAAACATCATATACATTCCTTTCATCTGGATTGATTTCTATTTCATGCACTAAAACTTTCACTGCTCAATATTCTCTTCTGTCTCCATCCCCTTCTACTAATTCCTTTTTATTATCATTGATCTAATCTTCAGCTTTCTTGTAACAGCCCATCCTGCATTCCTCAAAATGTATAGCTTCTCCTGTGGCATTTGGTCTCTTTCCCAAGATTGCCTAAACCACTCCCCCTCCACCCAAATCCAAAGGAGGCCATCTGCCTCTGCAGTCACCTTTTTATGCTGGAAGTAGCAGCATGACCAAATGCTTCTTAGTTCTGAGCAACAGGGGCTGTGCTGAGCTACACCATTCTTGGGAAACTGCTGGCTCAAGGTGGCAGGAAGAAGTTGCTGGAAGCTGATGTGAGTAGAGAGGTACTGCATGTGAGTTAGGATCCTCAACAAGCGCTGGATGTGCTGCTGCCATGCCCGCCTCAATGTTTGCTGAGCTCACATTTCCCAATAACCTGCCGAGACTGTAATGCAGACTGCAGCCACAGCAAATGACTGTAGGTGCTTGTGCAGCGTTTGGAAAGAGATAAGGCAGGCTCCTTGAGCTGTTGAATAGGTTTTCAAAGCACTTTTCTAGCACTGGTGCACACCACGGTGTTAACTGCATGTCTCTGCCTGCCGTAATTGTGCTCGAGAAACAATAAGCAGCTAGAAAATAACTTTGTGACTTTTTTAGTAATGTACAGTATAATGATCCATTTGCACTGTACACAAAAAGCCATCTCAACTTCTTTCCTTTTTTTAGTGGTTTTGTAACAGAAAATCAGCTTCCACATAAAATTCAGTATATATCCTGGTCACCCGTTGGACACAAATTGGTTAGTAAAGATAATTAAGTGCTAGAATGAATTTGCTTTGTATGGCTAAAAGACATTTATCTGCCTTTGGTTTCTATTTTATTAGGCCATATTTTTGACAGGCCTGTGTTTATTAATCTTGGTTATGAGAAATAATGACAAATAAATCAGTTTTATCTTGTCCGGATTTTACTGTCTGTGTCTCAATAGAAGAATAATTCATGTTTTCAGGTACATTATGTGTTACATTATGTACATTATGTGTTTCAGTTTGCTCAGCAGTCTCTGTCCAGAATTGACCAACATAATTTTATATAAGATTAAATGCCATTTCAAGGCCTGAAAACCTGTGCAATACATGAATTGAAAATGGAGATTTACAGATGCAATATTTAGAATCTGTTCTAAAACTTTTACTGAACATAGTATTTGGCCTGTAATGTGTAATTTATTTGCAGAGGTACCGACTCTTGAAGAATTTGCAAGGGCTATTAGTGTACCATTTCCTATTTTGTATTCATTAGGTCTTGCTTGTGTAATGTAGGAGTATTGACTGCAGATCTTGCTCTAATCCTGTTATCACTTGTACTCTTAAGAAAACTTTTCTTATCTTTAGGTATATGTGTATCAGAATAATATCTATTTGAAACAAAGTCCCAGAGAGGCACCAATTAAAATAACTAGTGATGGAAAACAGAATGAAATATTTAATGGGATTCCTGACTGGGTCTATGAAGGTAAGTAAATCTTGAAGGGCAACAACATAATAAATGCTTTGTTTAGATTGGTTCCAGTTTTCACAATCCAATTTAAAATATCTGTGGTGATACTCTTTTTCTTAAGCCCTAAGGATTACTTCTTTTCTATATTGTATTTGCTGTACAATGAATAAATTTTGTATTTATAACACATAACCAAAATCCTGAGTCTTTGTCACTGAAACTGTATCAGAACTCTAAAAAGTTGTCTTCTTTCTGATGGAAAGGCAGAGGCTGGAAATTAAGATTTAAATTCTTAATTTCAGTGCAAATTTGGCACTTCAGTGCATCAAAAAAAATTCTAAAAAAAAATGCACACAGGAAAATCCAGCATGAGTTAAGTGGGTTCTGTGTGTTTTGATGTTATTTATTTAGTGTAACTGTCTTTATGTGTCTATATTGCTAAGTAGAGTGCAAAAATAGATTGGAAGATAGATTGCAGTTAAAAACTATTCTTTTTTCCTCAGAGGAGATGCTAGCAACAAAATATGCATTGTGGTGGTCTCCAAGTGGAAGATATTTAGCATATGTACAGTTTAATGATTCTGACATACCAGTTATTGAATATTCATATTTTGGTGAGGACCAGTATCCTAGAAAAATAACTATCCCATACCCAAAGGTATGTTTTATCATTCTTTTGACTTCCTTTCTATTGAGAAATGAGTTGCAACAATGAGAAAATTAACTATTCTTAATTCCGTAAGTAGCATCGTGGTTAAATCCATTGTGACTTAAATGAAAGCAAACGAGCTTGGTCTAAGTTCTGAAAAGCTGCAGGGACATACAATATTTTAAATATAATATTAGTGAAATAAATGGAATTACTCATGTAGGTGAAAAGCATATACAAAAGTGCATGCTTGCATAGTCGAGCCTTAATATTTTTCAATTCAGTTTACTTATTCTGGTGTGTAAACTATGCAGTTATAATTATCGTAAATAAATTATGAGACTAAATTATTTTTTTGTTTTAAAAATAAAGGCTATGGCAGCTCCACTTTATTTGCACATTTCATAGTGCTTTTTGATCTCAAGAGACTTTGGATTTTAATTGCTTTCAAGTGCCAGATCTAAGGCAAGATGGTTTTGGGTTGGCATTTCTTAAGCATGTATTAGAAAGTTCTCTTGACACTTATCACGTTCATATGATTGCAAGGGATCATGTTAATGTATCTTAAGAATTTACTCACCTGTCATCTGGGTCACAGTTCTAAAGTAAAACTGGATGATTTAGACCACACAAGGAGAAGAATTAAAAGACTGATAATGTATGCAGTGAAGAAGCAACCATGAAATCAGTTTAAGCAACCATTTCCCAGCTGGGATGTCAAACAGCACTTGCAACCAGGAGAGATAAACAAGAGTTTTATGCAGTGTAATGTGTGCTGCAAAGACCCACACTGCAAACAGAGCAATGGTTCCCACCAAGCACATTTTCTGTAGAGAGAGGCCCTAAATTCAAATGTTTAGAAGGTTTTCTTCTCTATAGATAAAATGCTACAAAATTAAGTATGTGCTATTGCTGCAGTATCACTCTTAGATCTTATAAGATCATTTGCTCTATTATATTCAACTGAATTCATATTTTGTAACCTGTCTACTTTCCTGCAAAAAGTGCTTTGATTTTCCTCAATCTGAATTATTCAGAGCCTGGTTTTAATAACCTAAAACATTTTCTTTGAAGGCTGGAGCTAAAAATCCTACTGTTAAAGTGTTTATTATAGACACTGTTAACCCTGAAGCATATGGTCCTAAGGAGGTGCCAGTTCCTGCAACCATAGCATCCAGGTAGTGTGCCCTCAAATATGTCTTTTCTTGTTTATAAAAAAGGTTTTGTGTATTTGTTTTAAACAAACAAATTCTACTGAGTTGTACTTTTCCTAATAGTGTACTGCCATATTAAACTCCTAGATGGATAAGAAGCTAACTAGAAAAAACACAATATTTCTAGTTAGCTTCTAACTAGAAATAGTGTGATTTTATTTTGGCTGTCCATAAAATACACTGTTACAACGGATTAAAAAGTACCCTAAAACAATGGAGGCTTTGCTGTTGTTTTTCAGAGAGCAATGTGGAGGATGAAATCTGTCCTGATGTTTAAAAACTGCCATTTCTTCCTTTTTTGTTTTTTTTTTGTATTTTAGTGATCACTATTTTGCTTGGCTTACTTGGGTAACAGATACTCGAATCTGTGTGCAGTGGCTGAGGAGAATACAGAATTTTTCAGTCTTAGCTATTTGTGACTTCAAAGAGCATTCAAATACTTGGGACTGTCCAGAGGTAACAAAGTTGGAAATATAAATCTAAAATTACTGAAATTAATATTTGTTAATCCCTGACATAATTATATTTTGCTAGAAGTGATAGCTTTTTCAGTATTTCAATTGCTGGAAGAGGGGTGAAAAATATTAATGACTCCAGGAAATAAAATCACCACATTTTTTTTCTTTGTGAAGCTTAAATAACAACCAAAACAAGAACAGCAACAACCACCAGAAGAATCCTATTGAGAGGCTTTCAGTCTTGTGTTAGCATCTTCAAAAGTGGAACCATATAGGATCTGTTTTGGTTTTTTTTTTAAAGAGAATCTTCTTATGCCATGTTCAAATTCCATACTAAGTCGGACTAAATCATGGCGTTTTAGATGAATGTTAGATTATTTGAAAGAACATACACATTAATATTAAGGCAGGTTTTCTGGAAGAAGAAATTCTTCTGTTTTATCAAATCATGCAGTTCTAGACAGTGGACAGGTTTTCAGAAATACAAGATCTGAAAAGAAAACTTCAGGCTAATTGCAACAGTAACTACCTTTGGTTTCAATATGTCATTCTGTGGTTTAGTCAGCTGGGAAAGACCCTGCTCTGCTGAAGAGAACAGAGCTTTGTAAAGCCTGAAGAGTGTACAAACAGATAAGTTCATATAGATCCTGAAGGAAAGCCAACCCTGAATTTCAGTAACTCTGGTACAGAGATTTCATTTGTTGTCTTCTAGTATTGGTGTTTGTTCTTGTTGGTGCTTACTTGTTTGGTATTGTTTTGTTCTTAGGGTTCATGAACTTTTGGTATTGTTTTGGTATTATTTTGTTCTTAAGTTTCCTATTGAACTAATGGGAAATAAAAGACAAGAATATTTATGAAAGCATTCTATATTAATGATAAATTATAAATTCAAAGTTTATTGACACAGCCTTTTCAAGCTGAAAATAATTTTTACTCCTCTTTAGCATGAAAATTATTGCTAATTTAAAGGGAATTTAAGGTCCTGTTATTTCAAGAACATTGTCATTGAATTAGTATTTCACAGAGAAATATTTTAATTTATTAGGAAAAAAAGATGTTTAATGCAGCATTTGAAGTATTTCCTAAGTAATTGTTCCACTTTATAGGTACATTAACACTGAATCTCTACCTTGCCTGCAAGTAAGCTGTATTTTTAATAATTACATATTTTAATGGAAAGGAAAAAACATATAAGGTTTCTAGGATTCTACCACAATCCACTGAAGTATGTTACACAAGCTTAACTTTTAGCACATAACCAGTTTTATTTACTTCAGTAGATCTGTTTATGTGTTTAAAATTAAGCATTTGCTTAATTGCTTTGCTGGAACCAGACCAGACCAGACCAATTAACATCTTTCAGGACTGTGTTCATGATCCTTGTTTAATTGCATTTCTCCATGAAACCTTATTTATGGAGTCACTTCTGAAGTTTCTATAATTCTATATTTATACAGTGATACAATGCTTTTATCACATTAAAGTTTACACAAATGGCCAATCGAAGGAGTGTGAACAGATGGGACTGCTGCATTAGCTCTATTTGCCATCAGAAAATATATCTCTGAACATTTCCTTTGACAAAAATAGTTCTCTTGTTGAATTCAGATTACATCGAGTCTCTTAATGTACAATAAACGTGCTATGTTTTATGTATTTGAAAATAATAACAAAATATAATCTCCAAGATGTTCCTAAAGTGTAGATTCATCAGAAGTGTTCACATGTTCAACTCTTGCTCATGTGACTAGACCACAGAAACCAATATGAGCAGAGGAACTATTCATATGAGTAAAAGGTAGGCGTGTCTTTAACTGGGACTACTCAAATGGGAGAATTTAAATACATCCCTAATGTACTATGTCATCAAGATCTGAGTTTTAATGTAAAGAAAGGAAAATAATGTTAGGATGAAGGTGTAAAACAATACATCCCATTTTTATTATCTTAAAAAAGAAATAAAATTCATCTTTTTGGTTAGTAGCTCAGTGGAGCCCTTGCAAAGTACTAAAGAGTCTTCTAAGGGTCAAGGACTGCAACTTTTCCTCAAGTCACTTTGTGGGGATTAAATTAGAAGGGAGAACACATGATTTTAAATACTAATGAGATTATACTGAGGATAAGAAATATAAACCATATTCCTTAGGAAGCAAATTTGTGGAATTTATTTCAGACTGTGAAGAAATACTGCATTGAATGAACAGTATAAATAAAAATTTGCAAGATAAAAAAATAAATACATTGATTGCAGAATTTTTAAATATGTCACTAGAAACTTTACAAGCAAAACATAAGTACAAATGTAAAAAGCACCTTTATGTGAATGTAAAAGCATCATTCATGCTCAGTATGTTTCCAAATCAGCTTTAAGAACAAGGAGTTAAGATCTTCTAAATTTATATTCATAGTCTCAGGATGTCTAGTAGTGACATCATTCACTGCTCTACATCAACATCACAGCTCTGAAATCAAAGAAAATGTAAACCAGCTGAAAATCTAAACCAAATTTTTAGTATTAATATTCCTGATATTATTTTACTTGTATTTTTGCAAAAAAAATTAATGAGATTAAGTACTTGTTCATTCTTATTTTCAGTGACAAAGTTGCATAATTGCTTTAAATTTTATTTAGGTCTGATGACAGCTGTTAAAAACAATAGTTCAATTAATATAATGACCTTAATACAGCAACATTATTTACTTAGACAACCTCCAACTCCCTGAACCTTCATAGCAAGTATTCTAAAATTCTATTTTACAGGCAGCTACTGATTTATTTGAAGATTTTGAATCTCCATAAATTAAATCTTCTTAGAGTGTACATTTGCTTTTGTTTTTCAGAACCAACAGCACATAGAAGAGAGTCAGACAGGATGGGCTGGCGGAGTAAGTTTTCTTGTTGTACTCTGTCTTAATTCAGTTAAAAGCTACAGCTTCCTGCATCTTCCCATCAGTGTTTGAGACATGAAGCACCCTTCTGAGACACACAGCACTACTGCTTAGGCTTGTTGCACTGTAGGACTGAGACTTCTAATGCTGTGCTACACGTGGCATCTGGCTACCTGCTTTCTAAATTTAAAATCCTATTTCTGTCCCGACCAACTGACTAGACAGGAAAGTTGGTCGAGACAGAAATTAATGAAGGGAAGAAAGTAACGAAAAAGGTGGATTTATAGTGCAGTGTAATCCTTAGAAGCATTCTGGAGGCTAAGAATAGATGTAAAATTCCTCTGGTGACACTAGAGCAAGGGATAGAGTGGGCTATCACAGTGTCTTAAGACTTAAACCTGTCCACTCAGAACAGTTTTAGTGCCAGGTGCTGCACATCTTCATCTAAGGGAGAACCTTCAAGGTAAGATAGCCCACCTGGAATGGAAGGTGATACTTCTCTGGAGTCACCATTTAGCAAAAGATGTTTTCTCTTCCCAGTAACCCTAGACAACTATATACCTTTGGAAACTTGCAGTAAAAACAAACCTACAAGGAAACTTTAAGAGCATGAGATCAGTATTTACAGTCATATAGTCCATCAGTGAATATGTAATGTTGCTTATATTTACTTTCAGGCAGGGGAAGTTAACAGAATCGAGTGTATGAACCTCACACTGTCTGTATATCATGCAGTGGACCTAACAATGAGCTTCAATTTTCAGTGCATTGTCCCTTAANTTTTTTTTTTTTTTGACACTTCATTTGAGGTTCTGACGACAGATTTTTATTGGAGTTTAAGAATTTGCACACATGCATAAATCCCAGCTTTTGCCTTTATGGGATTTCAACTATTGGGAATCACAGATACAGTCTCCAGGAGAATTTAGCTTGTGGTCACAAGTCCTAGTTGAGCTTGAGTTAATATTATTCAAAAGTTATACTCACTCAGGAAAATTTGACTATGTTTGAAGTGTTTGCAGATCATTCCTATGACTTCATGTTTTAAAAACAAAACTTAAGTTGCAGTAATTCAACCTTGACGGACAGTTGTAGTAAAGAAGTGATTATTTGAAATGAATGATCTTATCTGGAATAATCTGTTCTTTAAAATTAGTGGAATAGTATAGGAAACTTCAGATATCCATTTCTTTGATGCTATGCTTGCACAGTGAAATAGCCAAACTTTGAGATCCACAGAATATTCAGTCTGGCACCATCCATGAACATTTACTTTATTAAGGAATCTATTTGTTAAAATCTTTTCTGCCTGTTTTAAAATACTTAAAGAAAGGTCATTCAGAATATACAAAATATTTCACTTACAAGTAGAGAGCTCATATTTGTGGTGTTCTTGAGGTATCTATAATTATCAGTTTAAGAAATCTCAGATGACAGAAATTGTAACATGATCACAGGGAGGTTGAATACTTGTGCAAAGTAGTTTGTCCCATTTGAACTAATTAAATAGTTTTTTAGTATGTATAGTATAATCTGCTAAACAGCTTGGACAGTCTTATGTCTCATCTACTCTTTTTCTTCCATTGTTTCAGTTCTTTGTTTCTGCACCATATTTTACATCAGACAGCAGTTCATACTACAAGATTTTTAGTGACAAAAATGGTTATAAACATATTCATTACATCAATGGCTCTGTGGTAAGTCAAGCAAAATGTTCTACATTGATCTACTGTCCTAAATAATTCTGCAATGTTCAGTAACCTAATGTCTCGCTACACAGGAGAATGCAATCCAAGTTACAAGTGGAGAATGGGAGGCAATATACATTTTCAGAGTAACAAATGATGCAATGTAAGTGTCATGAAGAAAAAAGGTTGCGAGTGTTGTCAGTATAAGCAACATTTATTCATTTGAACACTGTTTGTTAACTCATTAGATTATAATTAAATGTAATTTGTTTTTTTATCTGAATGAATCCACAACAATTTTGTATGCTAAGGCACTGCATAGTTGTGTAAACATTTACTTATGAAAGATTCTTTGCAAATTGCCCTCAATTTTATTTTTATTTTTATCATCCATCTTAAAAAGGCTTATTGAAACACTTAATTTAATCATGTGGTTATGCCTCACACAATTTGCAGTTACTTGTCTTTTTATGATCTCTCATTCAGCTTACTGTATAGATAGAGCTTACATAGGTGGAGAAATCAGCTCATAAGAATTAAGATAGAACTCCTATTTATATGGCTTATATGCCAACTAATCATAGTCTGAGCAAAGATTTATTAAGATGAAAGGTATATAAGCTTAACTACTCTTCCATCACATGCAGAAATCTCAAAAAGTTCAAATTAACTTCCAAGACGGCTTTTCATCTTGGTGCTTGTTCATAAATCATCACTTTATGGATTATGTATTAACATATAAATGAATTTGCAGTTTCTATTCAAGCAATGAATTTGAAGGCTATCCAGGAAGAAGGAATATTTACAAGTAAGTGTCATCAACATTATCTCAATGATAGTAGGTTAAAAGAAGATGTCTCTGGATTTTTCAATAAAACAATTTCGTTTCAAGATGTTTGACATGTAATTTTGCAAGCTAGCTTAACTAAATCTTAACCTCAGATTCTATGTAACAACTGGGGAGAAATGAAATCTAACATCTAAATATACTCCTGGGAAAAAACTGATAAAATGGCCCAGTGTTTCTTTTTAAATTAATTGTTCTGAAAATACAGGATATGCTTTCAAGGTTATGAGACATAGGTAAAGTTAATTTTAGCAAAATAATCATGGCTTTATTTGATTTTCCTCTTAGAATCAGCATTGGAAGTATACCTATGAGAAAACAATGCATCACTTGCAATTTAAGGAAAGAGAGATGTCAATATTATACAGCAAGATTCAGTGAACGTTCTAAGTATTATGCCTTGATTTGTTATGGTATGTATGGCATGGGAACAAACACATAATCAGTTGTTCTTTAAAATTTATCAGCACTGTAGTTAATAATGACTATCCCAAATGTTTTTTGTATGCCTCACAGATATTTCACAATAACCAGGAAAGTCTTCCAGAAAGACACTTCCCATGTTCAAAACTTTTATGATTTATTGTGTTTCAGTAAATACAGATATATTCAGGATTTTTTTACATTTTCAACAAAAGGTTTAGTATTTTGAGTATTAAAAGGAAATTTGTGAATGCCCTTCATGTCACAAAACAGATTTCATGTCATAAATCCAGCTCATGAGTGCCACGCTTTTTCTTGCAGCAGCCAAAGCAGGATTTAGAAACATAAACTGTTTTCCAGTTTATGTGGTCAAAGTTAGCTGTAAAAACCTGCTTTACTATGTTTTCCAGTTGAAATTATTAAGACCTGTGTCAGCAATAAATGTTGGCTATTTAGCACCTGAGAATATTTTTAATAACTGATCTAAGAAAAATACAGTTCAAGATAAGTGATCATTGAATCCACTTGCCAAACACAAGTATTAAATGAATTCTTAGCTCTTTTGTAATAAATTAGGTGATTTCATTGATCTGACGTTTCATCCACTGCTGTACTCAAAAAACAGTGACATCACAATCTAAAAAAAAGAGGAAAAGTAACCAAGGTTTTCCTTTTGTGTACTTCTTATTAAGTTTACTGTTCTTGTGATTCTGCACCGACTGATCAGCTGAAAAGTTCCTTAGAACTTCTGTTGAGCAGAGAACCAAATGTAGCAAATAACAACACCTTTCAATCATTCTTGCACAAAGTAGTCAGTAAGGTCGTCACCATGTGAAAGGCACTCACCTTCACAAATACAATGTGACATGTTCTCAGAAGAATGTTTTACATTGTTAGTTCTGCATTCACCTTATGTAATCACATCTCAGGTATTAACTAGATGTCACTTCATCTCTAGGGAGGAAGCGTTGGTAGATTTAAAGTTGCTTCTATTACGTTTGCTAAGCAATGCCTGTGTATATACAAGTCTTTGTACACACAGTACCTTATGTATTGCAGCAGGGACTAGTGAGTTACACAGCAGAGAAGATTCAGATTTGTGCATCAACTCTGAGCTCTTTAACTGTCAGTTACCAGTGTCAATGTAATACACACTGCATCACCAAATTCCAGCTTCAAACTGTAAACTGACTTTTTATCATTCTCATGACAGGTCCCGGGATTCCCATTTCTACTCTTTTTGAGAACCGTGGTGATAGAGGTACCGCAAGTATCCTGCCTATTTCTGAGCAATTGGTATACTCCTTTACCTCTAATCCAGATCAAGGTCTTCTAATTCAATACTTAGGATTGTGATCAAGAAGCCTTTCATCTTATTTGGTATTAAAATAACTAGTGTCTTTCTAGATTTGTTCATTAGCAAAATCCAAACGTGAATGAACACATCGATGCATTTATCTCAGTTTCTGAGTCCAGCACTTTTATAGTGGCCTGCTGTTTTTCCTGTTTAGACACCATAGATAAAATGAACATGGGCAACTCTTTGTCCACCAAATTTTGAGTCAAACTTTGTAGAAAACATTATTGTGTTTTCCAGAATATTCCTTTTCACATTTGGATGAACAAGACTTTCTTTTTCATGAGGCAACACTACCTTATACAAAAGAGGATAGTGTACTATTTAGAGTTAACAGTTTGACCTATTGTGCTGTACTAATTAGAATTTGGATCAATGACTTCCTCTTCAGCCATCAGTAGAGATGTCAGAGAAGAGCAGAAGCTTTTTCAGATGATCAGTTCAAATAACTGTTTCAGACAAGGTGTAATTATTGATACAAAGTGTGATCTTCAGCAAGAAACATTCAGAACCCTTATTCTTTAAACAGCCTCTTAGTGAAGACTGTTTGCAATCAAGCCAAGCAGGAACTTTCTAACTATGAAAATATTAATTGTTCTGCAGTGAATCTTCTCTCTCTGTCCCTTGTTTTTCCCTAAAAGTTCTTCTCCAACTTTAAGCCTTCATTTCCTGGAATGTTATGAAAACTAGCATGGTTCTCTATAAACTCCAGTGATTTAGCATTCCCTTCCTTCCCCAATAATCAGTGGAAATTAGCTGGTAGTTGTAATGATCCTTACAGTTCAGCCTGCATTGATAACCCACAGTTAAATGAGTGTTGTCTGACCAAAAGACACACAAAAATGTAAGGAAAACAAATGCCACGATATTGTCAAACTAACTTAATCTGTGATGATTCATGTAGAAGTCAGTGAACTGCAATATCATATTATTTAGACTCCAGCAGTAGTTGGTACATTTTATTTTATAACCACTTAAACATTTTTGCAAATGGAAAAGATAGGTTACCATGTCTATTGCAGTTATGGTATAGAAACACTGTGTTCTGGTATTTCTTTTGCAGAAGGTTTAAATACAGTGCATGCATGGATTTTTTTTATATATTTATTCCATTGTTATAACTGTTTTTCTTGATTTACTGTTACCTCCTATGTAAAGGGTCCATACTATCTTCTCAAACTATGCATTGCTTGAAATGCAGCTGAATGCCCAGTTGCAATTATGTGTTTCTTAACCTCTCTGCAGCAGAGAACAATTTCCTATAATGGATTTTCACCACTGGTTTCATCATGCCTCCCTCTTCTGTGCTGTTATTCTCAGGAATAAAAACAAATTCAGGCTTCTCTTTGACTTCTTCGTTACCTTTTTTGAATTAATTTTCCTTTAGTTCCTTGCTTTCATAATCTCTTCTGTGGTGCAAAACTATTTTTAGTAAATCCATTTTCATTGCAGTTGGCAGCGTTTTGAAACTATATCACCCATGAATTTTAGTAGGAGACAGTTAAACTGACATAGATCAGTTTGGAAGTTCCTTCCAGGATGCCTACAATTCACTTGTGGTAGTGGGGAAGTTTCAGTTTTGAGCGGAAGGATGGAAAAGAGTTCAGCTGAGTTTACATGAGCATCCAAAGGCAGGATGATCTTTCAGCCATAAAAAAACCCACTTGAATCTGTAAAACTTGTCAAGAGTACTTTGAAAGAACAAATTCCTGTATTATATTTCTGGCATGTCCTAAGCACTACCTAGCTCAATATATGTTGAGAGAAGAATACTTCTTGTACTTTTTTGAACATTTCCAGAAACAAGGAGGAAGGACAGGTAAAGGAAAAAAGAGAAATCTCCTGCAGTTTTAAAAGGTTCTTTCATTCTGAAAGTGAAGCTAAAAGTGACAGATTTCCATTATGTTTCCAATATTCTTCATCCCTCACTACTCATGTGAAAACACATAAATAAACAAGACCCAATGGATTCATAATATACAGTTCTGCAGTCTGTCATGTAAGTTAATTAAATTTTAAGCAGTAATTTTTAAATTATGCAACTGTAAATATAGTCTAAAGCAAGTAAAACAATAACTGTTAGTACTGTTTAGATTTAATAAGAAAAAGGGTTTACTAAGTGAGCAGTAATAGGGACAGTGAGAGGTCAGACTGGTGTCTTTTGTGTAGGAATGTATCGTACAGTGGTTAAGTGAAGCTTTGAGAAATTGAATTTCCTGCATCTCCCAGAAACAAGATATTCCCTGAGGACTGTGGGTCTGACCACACTGCCCAAGGGTCTTGGAGGTTAAACTGATGTTAGTCTGTTAAGCAAGAGAGGAGATATAGGAGATAAAGGAC